>JBCEWB011002381.1:0-15057 GCA_039654565.1 Peronia peronii | reverse complement strand
AAAAGACATATTTAAAACTTCATAACAAACCCCTAGTGCAACATTTTAGGTGTCCACCTAATGGCAAAGGCTCATATCTCATTTCTGGAATTATTTAACAAGTTCTCATTTGGGTTTGGTAAATTTTGAGCAGACATCGAAATTTTTGCATACTTTCCATCCAATTTTTAACGGCGAAGGAGTATTTAATGTGCTAAACATTCATGATGTATCTATCTGAAATAGCTAGACATTGGCATTTCTACACAAGAAGACTGAAAAAAAGATCAGGTTTGAAATTTTCTGCATTCCCCCTCGTAGGAGTAGAACCAACGTTTTCACAGAGAACTGAACTCGAAACTCCTACATCATGCCCACCGCCCCCCGAATCATCAATGCCATTGGCTATCTTGAACAGATGGGCGCCACCATTTTTGCTTGCGAGGAGTAAGCACCTCGGCGGGTGTGCTTATTGTGCTTGGTGAGCAGCGAGGCAAAAAGCTTGCGAGTGCTTGCCTACAGAACACTGCTCGCCAAGCGCAAGGCAAAAAGCTTGCAAATGCCTGGCTATGGAACAGACCTCTAGATTCGATCTAAATCTAGACTCTAGATCTACATATATTGGAGGGTCAGCACGCAGGGTATTTGCGTCACCCACAGACACAGATCTATTAGTATAACTAGACCCGATAGGCAGTGCAGTCACTTTCGGCCACCACAGCCCCATCAGATCGATTCTTGGGAGCTCTGGGAGCTGACCGGGCTCAGGATAGAAACGTGGATAGCAAAAAAAAAAAAACCCCATCATTAAAAACACAGGATGGGTAAGAAATTTATGACTAAAACTCTTCGCTATGAGTGACAGACTTGAAACATTTAGAGCCTAGTTAAGCTGGGAATTTCCACTAAAATGTCAATCTGAGGGTTAAGATTGAATTTTATGTCAACAAACATGAACATATCGAACATACTTTTGAAGAACTATTTCTGCACCAGCATCAATTAAAAATTTCCCGATCTTTGCAGGATTTATTTATTTTTCACTGTCTCTCCTGATAGATGGTGTAAACTTGCACTGTCATTTATAAAGCGCATTACCAAGCATTTAAATGTGTCCAGCCATGTACAGATTTATTGCAAGCCAGTAGTTCTTTGCCAAAAAGAATCCCATGCATTCCTTTTCTCCACTGTGTAATTCAAAATGGGTTTGGGAGTTATTTTGCTGGATTTTGATCAGTATTTTAGAATCCCCCAATAGGCATATCTGTCACACAAATTTTCAAAAAAGTTGCGCTGCAAAACACATACTGTTGCTGTTTTGTTTCCCTGTCAGAATTCAAGACACGTCTTCTAAGATGTTATAGTCAGTTATGCTCCACAAGTTCATGTATATTGGGAAATGAGCGTGACAGACTGACAAACCAGAGTGACCAACTGACATTTCCCAGTGTACTCTCTCAGAGCTGTTAGATGAGCCAGTTTAACTTTGCAATCTCTAGAAGTTACATCTTGACTTCACCAGCATCAACTTGCATAAATTTGTCACATTTCATGAGAAAGAAACAGTCAACGGTGTTGGTTGTGAAGTAAGAAGATGGTCTAGCAAGCTGTTCCATCAGGAAAGAAGATTATTCTGAGTCCTGAGGACTAAGTGAAATTTGTGATAGAGAAAAATACAGAGATAACACTCATGCTTTAAGATGACCCAGAAATTGAGGCTGTTGTCATAGAAGTGGAGTGATGGGATCACACCTGTCCCAAATACACTAATCATGAAAGATTCATTCTGTAGCGGGTGACTCTGAGGCAGCTATCCAGTATGCCAATTTGGATGTGTCACTAACACTAGTAATAGACTGAATGATATACAGCTTTGGAGATAAAGCTGTACTTGTAGTGACAGATACATCTGTGTCAGGCACAGTATGGAGATTGACAAAAATATTACATATGCTGTTTTCTATGATCATGCTGATTACATTGGCCAAGAGTGTCTGAGACAAAGTGACATGAGAATAAAGTTTCAGTTTAGAGATCTTTCCAGATCACTATCACTGGCATTCCAGAGAAAACAGATGTTGGTGACAAAATCTTCATCTTTCTTTGGTATCTTTGCAAAGGCAGAGGTCCATTTTCAGTTGGTGAAAGCAGTGAAAGTAGAGCAGCTTACAAATGCATAAAGTATAAAAAGACATTGAATAATTGTCAATTCCCCATCTGATAGATGAATGAGATTGCAATTAGCATGTAATGTGAACACTTTAGAAAGTTTATTATTATGTCAGAACAGCCCTAAATACTGGCTAAATAAAATTCCTAGAATGTTCATTGGCTCGATCAAAGTTTATGGCTATTTTTGCATAATGTACTGAGTGCTTACAATTTTCTGATACTGTGAGTTGTTTCATATGATATGAATATGTTTCTGTCAATCTCAATATTCCATATAATAATTCTTGAAGCAATAAACCGTTGATTTATTTACAGAAAGTCATGTTTACAGGCATATTTTCAGAGATGTCAGTCCATCACAAAATGAATGTCAGTCCGTCACACTCACCAAATGCTAAATGGTGTGAAGGGAAATCAGTCAACTGTTATGAATTTGCTATTTCTGTAGTTCAACCACTAATATATATCTCATATATTGAGAGATGAAGAAGTTAACAATGTCAGTCCATCAAAAAATCTTGGATCTATAAGTCCACAAGTACTCAATGAAATCTGTCAAATTGTACTGGATTACAGGTCTGTATAAGATACTTTATCATAGCAAATTTGTATTCTAATTGGTATCAAAGTTATGAGTGCATAGAGGCAAAAAATCTTCTGATTTGTCAGTTTGTCACATATGGAATTACCCACCTTAATGCCCTTAGAATAAGAAAAGTAATGTCTTTGATTAAATTGCAAAAAAATAAATAAATAAATCTTAGTAACACTAACAGTTGATACAAGAAAGAAACTAAAGGAGGGCTTCTGAAATTTACCACAGAGTAGGCCTGATGTAATTAGTGAATCAGTCGAAGAAAGAAGGTAGGGAAGTAAGAATTGAAAACACTGATGATTGAAAATAAAAGAGGTAAAAAAGAAATAGAAGAATATCAGCTTACTTGAGTTATAAATGTGTGGGGGAAAAAAGAAAAGAAAAAAAAACTGCTTCCTAGTTGCTCTAACTCCAGTGAGAAAAATAGACTAGAATTAATATCTTTTTCTCATTCTGCTTGATCTTTTGGCCCATTCCAGTGATGCGTCACATCTGAAACTACTTTTTCACCTTTCCAACCTCATTTAAAAGAACTATTCAGTGAAATATATTTTATCAAAGACATTTTAATTGCAGAAAAATGATCACTTTTTAAGTTCTTGTCTTGAAAAAACGAAAAGGATAGTGATCTGTTTGTCAGCATGATACTGAAGTGGCGTGACATATGTTACGTGAAGAAAAACAGGGTTTCTAGTTTTAATCACGTATCTGTCAATTTAACCAAAAGCAGTGGGATCATTTTAACGTGCTTATGATATAATATTTTAAATTGATTGTTTTAAATACAGGCAAGTCCCTATGTCATAATTCTGATATTTAAGAGAGATCAACCCAAAAATAGGCGTGATATGTGTTACATTTTTTTTGTGACATGTGTTACGTCTTCAAATTCAGATATTTTTTTTGTGCTTGGGATCTAGATTTTAAGTTTTTGTCCACTGCCTGTCACAAACCAAGGTGTCAAATGGTGAATAAAGCAGGAATGCTTCCTCAGCAACAATATAGAAAGGTGAGCACTCATTTTTATTCAATACAGTAGGATAATCTATCGCAAGGCATATAAGTAATATGCATTTAAAACGAAAATTTACTGGAATTTAATGATGAGAACTCAGGAAATAGAAAAAAAGTCATGCCCTACTGGTTGATAAATGAATGTCAAAACTTATAGTACAGTATACTGTGAGATGAAGAGAAGACTGAGTGGGAAAAAAGTGGGAAAAAATAGCACACTGCACTGTATCTTAAACTGAACATTCATCTACAATATTGAACTTTGACCATTGTTTTCATCAGTTTGTAGTTGTACTTTAACTGTCTTATGGTATTCCTTAGCTGCACTAGTAGATGAGTGATTGATATTGGGAGTGGCAGTGCATGGGAGTCGATGATGGAATGTTGAGAATATTCTTTGAAAATCAAGCATATATATAATACATGGCGTTTGACTGACTGGCAAAAAAGTACATTTTTAATTGTTATGCTGCTTCCTTTCTCATGTATGTGATAACTAACAAGTGTTAATTAATATCTTGTTTTCTAGCTCCCACTTTGCTGAGAGGAAAAGGAAAACTCAGAAGAAAAAAAAAGGCAGGGATGATCCTGACTTCAAAATCTCAGAAAAGATACACGCAGAACAGTTAAGAAAGAAACGGGCATAGGAAATGTCAACAGGGGAAATCAAAGTTCATTGCCAGGAGGGAGGTGAGGCACCAAAAAATGCTGGCTCTTAAAGAAGGACAGGATGCAACAGAAAAGATTGCTAGAGACCAATGACAATTTGAAGACACCACCATCGGTATGAAAGGGATTGGATCCAGAGAAACGCTCACTAGATCAGTCACTAAAGTTTGAACAAGTCTCCATCAAAAGAAATTGCAGCTTTTCACCATGTTGCCAAGAGAACTGGTGTAAATCTAGCAGAGAAAGTGAAACATGATGTGATTGTTCAAAATTCATTAGATTTCACAGAGGCAACAAACTTTATGCCTGTTGTACATACGAATGTTCCGCGTGTCCATTCAGAAACTGATGAATGCATAAAAAAAAAAAAAGAAAATCCATGAGATGGAGTGAAGGAAGTGCCCGGTATTAAAAAGATCTGACAGCAAACTGTGTCCAGGAGAGGTGACAGCTCTTAGGCTGAATGACAGTATACAAGTGTCAGTGATGAGAGAGTCTTTGGCTGGAGACTGGAAGTGACCAGAGACAAAGATTTTGTTTTTAACACTACAAGCAACATTGTGACCAATACCTCGACCAGCTCCAGTTGATTCACAGGCCCAATTCAAATTTGAAGACCAAATAATGTGTTAAATTTTGTGTGTGCCACACGTCACAATAGCTGTAACACGTCACATGACATGTGTTACACCTTTTTTGTTCAAGTTTACCATGCATAGGGTTAATTTCAGGATATCACTTTATGTATTTATCAATGTCTACTAGCAAAGAGTTATTTCTCTCAAATCGGTTGTCATCTTCTTCAAGTAAATATAGCTTGAGACAAACATTTTGACATATGTTACATGATAACTACAATGTTGATTGGTCACTTTCTAGTCAAAACCTGTCACAGTATTTCAAAATTTTATTAATTTTCATGTCAAGCTCATGCCAAAGCCATATTAAGTTGAATAGAAAAGTGATTTCATCAATAATTTTATGCCAAAAGGACCGGGCAGATATCAGAGTTTTATCTCTTTCCATTACAGAAAAAAAAAGATCGTTACTAAAGAGCTTGTCAAAAACATAAAACCCACCATGATACTTTATTGCTCACAAAAAGTTTGTGAATGAACCATTTGAGAAAGTGAAACATAGACTTTTGAGTTGATCTTTGTAATTTCATTTTTTCTTGTTTGGGTTGACCTTTCATGGAATGGGCCTTTTCATGCCTATCTCTGGAGCATACTGATAGATTTGACAGCCATAAAAGAGAGGGGTTTTTTTGTTTTGTTTTTGTTTTTTTGCTTTGGTTTTGTTTCGTGACAAAAGGAACAAAATTCAAGAAGAAGGTGACGAGGATAGACCGAAAAAAAAAAGTTTGCTGGAAGAGCTAAAGCAGATACAGTGGAACCTGCGAGAAATCAACTCATTTAAGGGGAGGGGCGGCACCTGAAGATCATTTTCAAAAATGAAATATTGAGTTTGAGCATGCTGCCTATGTCAGACATGGCCAAATTAGAAGAAAAAAAGATTTCAAAGCATTGGTCGCCATGGTAATGCTGCGATCTTGGATTTTCAGTATAGATGAATAGTGATGTTTTAAAATGCTTAGGATTCATAAAAATTCGATGGATCACTTTGAAAACACATGTATCTAACAAAATCTACAAAAGTATGCATTATTTTTGTCATTTGAGGAAAACTTTTTTTTTACAGAAGTTTGAATATTTTTTTTTTTTGTTATTGTTACGACAAGCTGCATGCAAAATTTCAAGCAAAAATGTTAGAAAATAAATGTGTAGTTAGAGTTTTAGTGAAAAAAGGGAGCGCGTTGAGAAAATCGCATTCAAAGTTTTTGTAACTGAAAGCTGAAGCAGAACCAAACTTTCATGCTCCACTGACTTTAAATGATCATTCATGATTTCTTGAGCATGGTTTAGCTATTCACAGTTTCATTCAGAGTCCAAATAGATGAAAAAAGCACTTCAAAACAAAACTTATACAAATCGCAAGCTATTACGAGGCGTGTAGTAAACGAAGCCGAAGTAAACAGACCAGGTCAGAGTGCAAGTATTGTAACCCTGACCTTGTCCCAGCCAGTCAGAATCCTAGCTGATGACAAGTGCGCTGTGGTATTTTTATCCATCCAATGAACAACGCGCTCGAAAGAGTAAAGGTCAAGCTGATCACACACGGGCTCATGTTCTGCGTGAAACTATTGTGTATACACGTGGTCATTTTCAGGCTGTGTTCTCAATGTAGAGTGATCTGGGACTGGGAATCTAGGCCAGATGTGTAGGGAAATGGAACAGAAAGGTTCACAGTGCTAAATTTACCCATGTGAGATGCTTGTGATGACGCTGCAGTCCGATTTTTATAGCGTATTTTGCGAAATTCGGTGTGTGTTTATGGATTGTTTTTTACCCCCTGCTGTCTTCTGATGGTCAGTTTTGACCATAGATACTGTTTTCAGTTGTAACAGGTGGATTTGTGAAAAAAAATGTACAAAATGATTGAACACAGAAAAAACTGGATTCGATTTTTTTAAGCGATTTTCCGACTTTTCAGGTGCCGCCCCCCCCCCACCCCCTTTTAAAATCAAATACTCTCACTATTTAGCCATATTACTCAAACAGCCAAGTCACCCACGAAGAACAATGTTGGTCAGAGTGCGGGGCTTCAGCAACTGGTGATCGCATCTATTAAAAAACCTTTGAGCTCTGGGCCTACAGAGATTCTTCTGCTTGGGTAATTTAAACCTGTATTATTTGATATGCTGCTTTTGAAATAAATATAAATGGTTGTTCCGACTGGTCGACCAATACGAGGCTTCAAACATATGTGATGTGGTCTTACTCACCGCTGTACCGGTTGTTAGGGGGCTACATGAATTTTGTTTGCCACCTGTGCACCAGTGATAGTATTCAGGAGGTTTGAGATAACAAACGTGCATACAGTATAGTTTTTTTTAGCAAAACAGCAATAAAAAAATCGGTGCAAGTTTAACCTTTGACAACACTCTTTTCATTCTAGTCCATTAGCTAAACGCAGTAGTTTGCAGATAGAAAACAGTCAACAAATTAACATTGTTTGGAAGAGAAAAAAGTCAACAAATTAACATTGTTTGGAAAAAGAGTATCCCGAATCACAGAGTTAAAATTTATGATGAGTGAGCTTCCATATACGTTATGAGTGACCAGTTTAAAACATCAGTGATTTCATCAGTCAAAGACTTAATAGCTGGAATATATAGGTATATTTTTCTACGTCAAAAGGAAAAAAAAAAGACCTTCTAGAATTTAACAATTCATAATTATAAATTTGTTGGAGAAGAAAGATTTTCTACTCACAGTCTAATATACAGGAGGGCCGACGTGGATCCAAGATGTAAGCAGCGGAATAGAGGCTTGTCTCATCCGTCAGAATTTCACACAATACCGTTCGGTGCAATCTACTGATCTCTCTGGGTCAAGGGCAAACTCTCTACCTAAACCTACTTTTTTCATCAAAGTTTCTTTATCCCTTCTGTTCCATTTTATTATGTTTACTTTGTTTTGGGGTAATTTTCCACATTGTGTTAGAAGACAACGTATTTGCAGGACTTCGTTTTCTAAAATAAAGAAAAAGATAAACAACAACAAAACGCATTTCTCTATATTGTGTTTTAAAAAAAGATTGCAAACATTAAAACGTGATTCTCTAGAAACGGAAAATTTCAGAGAGACCATGCTTTTGGTCAAAAATAGATTAGAGCGTTGAGTGCAGATAACATCGGCATTCATCGGTCCAACTCTAACGGGGATGAGAGGGGAGGGGAGGTATGAAAAAGGTAAAGGGGAAGGTAAGAAAAAAATAATTTAAAAGAAGCAAAAGAGAACGGTCCATTTAGGAATAATAACTACTTGCTTCTATTAAACATTCAGCCTTGTGAAGGCTGGGAGAAAACAGGATAAAAGAACACGCTTGTGTCAGTTCCTCATCAAGGGAAAAAAAAGAGTATACAAAAACAAGAACAAATGAACAACACAAGCAAAAAACAAACAAACCACGAACTTTAGTATTTCTCAACATTTTTGTACGAGTACTTCATGTGTGCCAGTTAAAAAAAAAAAGAATAAGGAGAGAGGGAGAAAAAGAATACAAAAGAGAGAGAAACAGCAGAGAGAGAGAGAGAGAGAGAGAGAGAGAGAGTAGGAGAGAAAATTAAAGGAAGAGGGGTTATTTTTAAAATTTTATAAACATGAATTTAACACATGCCACGATCGGAAAGAACAAACAACTTATCAACCTCATTACCAGTAACGCTCAGTTACGTATGTGTTCAGACACAATATAGCCGTTGTCGTGCTGATGTGCCGTTAAACCCCAACACAACACACGTATATGTGTTCGCTGCTGAAAAATTGTCGCTGTTTATGTTGTTGAGCCAACCCGCATGCTGAAACAAGCATAGAGTAATCATAAGGAGACTCGGAGCGGATCACTTAACTCGATCTATTGCACTGAGACAAACATCATATATATAGGACATCAATATTACAACATTCCTACGTTGATGATTAACATAGAAAACACACAATAATCATAAGATAATATACATTTTCCCCAAGGGAAACAACTCTTGGCTACGAAAGGGAAAATAATAATAAAAAATAACAGAGAGCATTTGGCTCTAAGCGCTTGCATAAATCTAAAAGGTAGTAAGGGGTCCCATAACAACTTGCTATATAAACTAGTAGGCCTTGGTTGAGATCTCCAAATTCTCCAATTTATTTATTGCTGCGCACAATTAAAGTCAACTGCTGTTTTTTTTTTTTTTTTAATCGGGCTCCTAACACACAGGTCACAATCGAATTCATTTCACCATGATAATACACATGCATGCAGGCTGTAATAGAAATTCAACGTTGGAAACACTGCTTTAAGAGCAATGTAATATGAATTCCGTTTGGCCATAAAATAAATGACTTATATGACTCGAACGGGCATTGACACGCTCTAGCACAAATCCGAGCCACTTTTGCAGTTTTCTTTACATCTCTATACGACAGGAGACACAGAAAATCTGCTCCAGTGAACTTCTCTATACGTATGTCAAGAAGTTTGCAACTTTCTGCGCTTTGACTTTAAACACAGAGCAGATACTAGTAAAACAGCAGCAATGGGACTAGAATCGTTTTACTGTAGAAGCAAAGAATGCCAAACGTAGTTGTAGCTGAAATATCTCACTGCTACATTCGGCGGCCATCTCACTATAAGATTAAGGACAAAAGAAAGGCCACCGCAATAGTGGCACCACACTTTTGTCGTTGCCTAGAACATAACACATTACCGTCCTGATAAACTTGTGGCTCAGTCAGTCTCATTCAGAGGAAACTCGACAATCAGCAGCAATCGGATGACGCCAGTAGCGATCTTGTGTGTAGTTCTTAAGAGCACATAACTCGTTTGTCAGCACTGCCATAGTTTGTCACCAAGAGTCCAAGGAAATCACAAGGAGACGTATGCTAAAACATGTAATAGTCCCACAGGGGACTGCATGACTTGAAGGCACTGAATACCCACAAGGAGCAGCCTAGCCTATAGGTGCAAACTGCCTCAAACAAACACACACAAAAACAAATAGTGCACATGAGCTTGGTGTGTTCTACTGCTAGATCATCACGTCAGCATTCGTCACTGGATCAACATCAGCCTTCTACATCATCAATGTCAACACGAATGAGAATATTGAACAAATGAGGACAGATTCTTGCCTCCTTCACTGACTATCCATCTGAAAAATGCCAAGGTACAGAAATGAAGATACATCTACAGCATCTCGACCTGGAACCAGTCAGTCATCACCAAACCACCCAGCTCAAGGATTTCGTCCGTTATAGAAACCAGGACACATCTACAGCATCTCGACCTGGAACCAGTCAAGTTATCACCCGACCACTTAGGTCAAGGATTTCGTCCGTTACAGAGAAATCAGCACACATCTACAGCATCTCGACCTGGAACTAGTCAGTCATCACTAGACCACCCACTTCGAAACAGATTTCCTAAGTCACAGAAATCAGCACACATCTATGTACAGCATCCAGTTCTGGAGGCATGCCAAAACTAAATTAAGATTTTATGTACATTCCAAGACAAAAACAATCGTGGCATTGTATTTTTTTAAAATCCACATGAATATTACTTGCCTACTATCTTTATTATCGCTTTACTTTTATGACAAGCTTTTTCTTTTACCTGTTTCCATTGCTGACTCGAAAATCTCCTTTTCTGTCCCCACCCCCCCCCCCCACCCCACCCCCCTTTGCCCTCCTGTGTTTAAAATATATAGTCTTAGATTTGTCTTTGAAATCTTCTACTTGAAAATGATTCATAAATATACAATTAACTAGTTTTCTGTGATATTTCATGTTCAGTGTAACCCTTCCATCCCATATTTTATTCATTTTTTGCATAACCGGTTTCTTAATTACATTTCTATAAGTTATAAGACTATCTCATACTATTATTTTTGGCTTAAGTAGAATAATCATGATAGTGAATACTGGCCACGGTGAAGTGAGCAATTCAAGAAACGGTTAACAGCCAGTAATACAGTACAGAGTGAATTTCTTAAATAACTCCTGATTGGGTTCTTTTTATCAAATTGATCTAGTGATTAGAGAGCCATATCAGAGTACACATTTTCTTCGCAAAACCATAAGCAGTACTGTTAGTGGCAGCCAAATTAATAGCTGATGGGGTTTGATGGCTCACTATAATTAGCCGTTACAATGTATGTATATCAATAGTTACCATGCAAAGTTTGAAGATGACTTCCAGAAAAAGTAGTGTTTTTTAGTGACGGTAATAATACCAATGGCACATGGCTTATGTGAGTAACATTCTGTTTCATTTTAAACGAACTTAGTAGCTTAACCTCAGTAGCTTAATAGACAGACCAAAACTGTACTCAGAGAATATTACTAGCTGGCTGATCCAGTATTCGTCAAACTGATGTAGTACAGGGAGCTGTGCCACTTGGCACATGAAATTTCCTGCAAACCCAGACAGTAGTGGTCTCTAGTGGCGGTGATATCAATGGTACATGGGTTTGGAACAGTATGGATAATCGTACTGGTGCTGATATAGCAATGGGACTTAAAAGAGTATGAAAATGACTTCCAGAGAATGATCTACTAGTGGGTAGTAATATCAAAGGTAGATGGTTTAAGGATGAAAATTCCATTTCCTTCAATTGCCTAGAATAGAACAGTTGGCAGCAAGTATTGCATATAGTAGTAGATATTACTTCCTGATTAGTGTTTTAGCATTTTGTAAAGCTGATGGAATGCAGATCCATGCCATTGCGCACATTTCCTACAGAACTAGAGAAAGGGCGGTCGGTTAGCCGTAGATCTAGTAATATCAATACTACATGGGTCTGGTGGCCCAGTATAAACAGCTGTAATAATACATTTTAAAATCGCTGTGATGTCTTCAGGAAAGGCGTACAGAGAACGTAACGTAAAACTTAGAAATAAGCAGAAATACATTATGGAGGAGAAAACTGTGTGCTGATTGCGTAGCAACCCTCCTTGGAGAAACGGATATGTGTGAAGATGTTTATATTGTGCCACATCACCTTAGCCAGATTACAGCCTCAAATTTCAATTACCAAGCAGAATCTGGCAAAATATGGAATGAGGGCTGGTTGCGTGTCCCTTGGAGAGAGTCAAAGCGTTGTAGCATTTCTGCAACCTGTGCAAGATCTGAGCTCATAGAATGCTACAAATAACACAGTGACAGTTGATTGCTCCCCAACGGTAAGATCTTATTGGCTTCAAGATTTTGACCACAGCTTTTCTCAAACTTCTAATGCCGGGCAGCGCCTAGCATTACACAAAGTAGAGAATCAACTATATGGTATTATTCCACTTCAATATTTGTATAACATCTCAAGCTAAGCATGCAGTGTATAGGTAGAAGTGAACGAGTTATCTACAGTTCTGACGACTTTGGAAAGTGTTTCAAACTTGGCTTTTCTCAAGCTTTGAATACCAGGCGGTGCCTGGCAATACAAAGTAGAGAGTGCAATTTGCTCAACGCTAAGCTTTGTTCAATTTCTAGATGATCAAGTTCAGGTGATTTTAAGTAAATACTTTTTATCAGTAATGTACAATGTTGTCGACGACATGGGAAAAGACTTCTGTCTTGTCCAGCTTCTCTCAAACTTGAATGCCAGGCAGTGCCTAGCAGTACAAAGTAAGGATGTATGCATTTGTTGATTTTTTTTTTCAGTCCTGAACATCAGTTTGAATGTTTGCACAGAATGGCATACAAAGGTTGAGTTCAACAGACTGAATCTATCAAGTTGATTCAGTTTATTAATATGTGTTACATTAATACTATTCGTGATATCCTTCTCTTTCTATGCATCTCTATGGAAACAAACTTAATATTGCTCAGACTTTGTGTCTCTTCAGTGATGGGGTTTATACTGCACTTAGCACAGTTGGATACGTTTTGAGATTGAAAAGGTTAATAATATCTGTGTGGGCGATACGAATTTAACATATTTAATTCTTTTTTTCAAGTTCCGACTGCATAAGGACGTTGTAAGGTATAAAGACAGGATTACACCTGGTCGCAGGTAGTGCAAGTCCATGGTTTTTAGTGGTGCTCAATGTAGCTGTGCTACAGTGGTTCAGACTTTAAATCTCATGCACAGCTTCATATGATTGACTATGCACCATTAAGTGGAAAAGAAAAAGAAGAGAAAATATTAACATGTAAACAAAAAAAAACCCCAAAAAACAAACAAACAAACAAAACAAACAAACAAACAAACAACAACTACAAAACAACATAAAATGGTATGGGAGCAATTGCAAAAGTTCTTAAGATGAAAAGTATTCCAGTCTATTCTGAGCGAATTTATCGGGAAAAAAAGTTGTTCCTGAAGTTACATACTAATCTAGGAGATTGTTTTGAGGGGAAGATTTACTTCCCCTTGCTAGACACAAGAGATCTTTTAGATCGTGAGCAAAAAGTGTAAAGAAGAAAAAAATCACATTTCTTCCTGTCATTCGAAAGACTGATCACCAAAAGAATTGAAAAAATTATAACAATAAGAAGAAAACATTTCCTTATACCACACTTTTTTATTTTGAAATTTTTGAAATTTTCCCGACATGTGTTTCAAACATAGAGCACAAAAACGAGTTTGATATTATTTATACTGAGTGTTTCACATTTCTTGTATCTGTCAAAGAGGACTCTTAGGCTGGCGAAGAACAGTTTCGATTGATCTACTAATTGATATAGAATCACAAGTTTACTCTTTATAGTTGTAAGATAATCAACTAAACACACGTTCATTTTCGATGGGTAGTTACTCCTGATTTGCACAACGTAAGCACATTATTACGGATTCCATACTCAATGACCGGTGCAAACATTACGACTCTTGTTAACAGTTTTGATACTGACAATTCAATAAATGATATTTTCCTCTATTCAGGTGAAATCTGTAAAATTTCACCTTCAGTAACCCCTAGGCGGTGATCCCCATTTCACCCTTGCGTCGATCTCTAGTGACATAATAAAATGTCCACCTGTCATGGATAAGCAAATTGCCAATAGAAAATGCCCTGTGCTAATATACTGTTAATCAAGTAGACGGCTTACAAATCGGTTCATTTCTCTGATATTTTTGGCTGGACTCCAGATCACGATGTTCTGGGAATGGTTTGCTTTTCATATGGTATGAACGTCTTGGTTTACATGGAATTTTGAGCGCAATATGATGCCAGTGGGACAGCAGGTTAGTGCTGTAACATCGTAACATCGTAATTTGCTTCTTGATGTCATATAACATCTATGGCTATTTACTTGATTGACTGTCTGATTGATAAATTACAAGACTAAATCATTTATTTATTGATAAGAGCTTTGATTATATTTTCTTTACACCGTGACAAACTGAGTGGTCCATTGAATGTTATTTAGTTAACCGCAGGTATTGCCTGACTGATAATTTTATTAAACGAAAGCCAGATTAATTCAGAGATCGATTGTTTAAGTAACTTATTCATTGATTGACTCACTAATTGCCTTACATAAGTAAGTTAGTGGTTTAAGCATTACATTACATGTGCTTGATCGATCATGAAGCAAAGAGTCCTTCATACTGGATGGTTTTGATAAGCTGATTACTGAGTGATAGTGTAATTGACTGAATGATAGTTTAACTGACAGGACCCCTTGTGCAGTTCTGCTTTACTTATTGCTTGATAAATAGATATTTATCTTCATCGAATGATTGATTAATTGAGTGATCAGAGAGTAATTTTAAAAGCGTTAACAACTTTACTGTCATTGTCTATGATTATAATAGTTGCTTTATATACATACATACATATATACATACATACATACATACATACATACATACATACATACATACATACATACATACACATATACATACTTACTCACTTACGTACTTACGTACATACATACATACATACATACATACATACATACATACATCCATACATACGTACATACATACATACAAAGATATACATACATACATACATACATACATACATACATACATACATACATACATACATACATACATACATACATGCATA
>JBCEWB011002271.1:0-12243 GCA_039654565.1 Peronia peronii | reverse complement strand
TTTGCATACCCATCTTGCTATTAATCCTGTGAAGATTTACACATCAAAATGAAGTTTTCAAAAAGAATCCTTTGCTTATCTGCCCCTATTTGTCTTTAAAAAAAAGAATACAAAAAACAATAAATAATAAAAATTTTTTAAAAAATTAAATTAAATTTATAGCATAAAAGTAAAAGAAGGAAAGAAAAAAAAAAGCTCAAAGAAAATTCAACAATACTTTCCATGTATACTGAAGCTATATTGTGCTACATAGTGCATACCACTATAATGTATGTTTTTTTTTTCTAAAGAAAGCAATATAACAAAGCTTGATAAAATAGAAAATTATCAGAATATTTCTTGCTAATATTATGCTTGCCAACCATGTTTATTTGGTTTTGCAACAAACAAGGTGAAGGTCCCACTGCTACAGCATGCATTTATCATGAGTTTAAAATACATAATGGTATGGTTGTAAAACTAATATACTTAAATTTCAGTATCTACTTTATATTCCTGCAAACCACTCAGGATAAGCAGAATATTAATTAAGTGGTATTCATACACTATGTTGCTAATGCCGCAGTCCCTTCCTTTTTCGAAGGGGGCACCAGATGATCAGGTAGAGAGTTGGGTAAGTCATGACCCTCCAGCTTGATCTTAATTAGATGGTTGGCAAGGGCCCACTCGTCTGCATCAAGCATGCCATCACGATCAATATCTGCCAATTTCCATACTTTGGACAAAACTGTGTTTGGCAGCTTGGATTTGACCATTTCGGATTTAGCTGCAGCGCCAGAGATTTTCCCATCGACAGGGTTCAACTTTGTGAAAGTTTCATCATATTCGTATTTGCTGCCTTCCACTATCCACTCATGCTCTCCTCGGCCGGCATCAACACCCTCTCCGATCCCAACTCCAAATGGACTTGTTGTGTAGCCCTCAAAGGCACCTCCATGAATATTTCCATTGGATTCACTATTCTGTGCCATTTGTTCCCGTTCTTCTGCTGGGATCATCTGCATAAGGCGGGCGATGTCAGTGGCAAGCATATGATCAACAGATTCCAAGAGTTTCGGCTTCAGCTGTGGATGAATTATAAATTTTATTGAATTTGTAAATGAGCAAAAGTACAAAAAGAAAGACAGAAAAGAAAGGAAGTAAGAAAGAAAGAAAGAGAAAGAAAGAAAACTGAAGATGCAAATAATGATCTGTAGCAATTTTAATTTACTGAATCTATTAAAAATCAAATACTCCAGTCTTCTGATATCTTGGGTGAAATTTGTTCAAGCTCTCACTATCTGAATTAACCATGCCATGGACACCAGACAGAATAAGCGTTTCATAAAACTAATGTTGAACAACTGTTAATGAAATGGGGACAGTATCTGAGGGTGCTGTAATTCCTTTTGCCATCAAATTAAAAAAAGCAAATTCATAACCAAGTTTAAATAAATAGTGCCACATGAGAAGAAAGAAAATTCTAACTCAATTGTAACTTGAGGAAAACTGACCTGATGAAACTTGGTAAAATCTTGATGCTGCAGCTGCTCTTGCATCCGTTTACAATCAGGGAAATCTCCTGGAGAGATCTGATGCTCACGCTGGAGTTGTGAAAAGATGTCAGGCAGCCTGTTGATAAGCTCCTTCTTCTTTGAATCCTTTCCAAACATCGATGGCATTTCCTTCTTCAGCTGAGAAATGATGAAGGCATGGACCTACAGAAGAATGGAAAATGTGGTGAGATTACAGTGGTTCTGTGTTCTAACCTCATGCTCATTCTTAACTGGCTGCCATTTCTTTGGGCTATTTGATTTAAATGTACATTTTAATCGCTGATTTATGCTTTAATGTCACAACAATATCAGAGATTAATGTCGCTATTTCCTTCCAAGCTTTGAAAGCAAAATTTATTCAATTGATGCAATCAAAATAATTGTTGCAATAATTCCCTTTTCAAGGAAACCTTAACAGGAGACTTGAGCAAATGTGGAACGAGCACAAAGGTAAGTTAATATGTCAACAACTGATAGACAAGATCTACCAAGTTTATGTGACTCAGATCTTGCAAAATGATGAGGACAGAGAGGATACATAATTTAAGTTTATGACAATGGAGAGAGAAAGAAATCTAATCAGATTATCTACAGGACGGACAACAAGATGAGAACTTTATCTAGATATGATCATCTCTGTAGGTTCCCAAAGGTATTTTATCCCAGTCATTATGCATCTCAAATACATGAATGGGCTCATTATGACACACAAATCGGTATGGAGACTAAACATCCATTCTTTTCTCACGCTATAGAATCTCACACAGTCGAAGCAGAAAAGATTCTCTGCTGAAATTGTTCACGGAATATCACTTATCTGAAAAAGTACATTTTTGTTGCTTAAGATTATTTACTCTCAAATTCTGATATGTTAATGAACAATTTATGTTAACTTATTGGATATCTCATATGACAGCAAAAAGCTAGTAACAGATCTGCAAAAAAAACAAAAAACAAGAAAAAAAAATCAAGAAAAAGCTGCTAAATTACTTTTTTTTTTCTGTTCTTTACAGTGTACTCTCAATATTATACCAAGTCATATGCAAAATACCTTTTTTGTCATTGTTACTATTCTACTGTTACAAAATATCAATACAAAGATCTGAGCCCTGAGCCAGCTCATGCATAATGACTTAAAAGTTCTTTGTTGATGGCAAAATGTGCAGGGTAGCAGAATAATGAGACCATTGATGCTGGGGAAAAAATCACAAATGAATCTTTGATACTCTGAGGAACAGAGATACCAAAGCCTATGAAAACAACCTGAAGGATCAACACAGGCAGCATTATGGCAGATATAACACTATTCTGCTAGAAGTAGAACGAGAGAAGAAAATATAGCTAAACTGCGATGAGCTGAGATGAAGGCATCCCATCATATTCATATTATATATCACTATAAAATTTCACTTCTTTCCAACCTTTGATGTTGTTTCGAGTCTACATCATGAAATCTAAATAACATTATTTACAAATTTTTATTATTTATTTTTGTTTTAGTCAAATCTTGTGTCAGATTCACCAATGACAATATAGCACAACTGATTGTAATTAAATGTCTCAACCTTGCTTCTGTCATGCCCTCAAATTGGACAGAGAAAAACATAATTAAAAAAAAAACCAACCAAATAAATAAATAAATAAATAAATAAATAAATAAAAGCAGAACTAAATACATGTACACAAATCAGCAAGACCAAATGAGGGGCATGACCAGGCATTTATTGAAACTAACAAGGCTTCATGCATGACTTCAGAACCAGTGGAACTTCTACAACACGTTTAATGTGACTAACCCACACTGGCTATTGCTGAGGCATGTAGATGTTGAATATATTACCATTATTATGAGGCTCGTGGAAGCAATTCTGACATGTCATCTGTCTAGAACACGACCATAATTTTAAAAGAATTACTATTGCATTATTCCTCTCAACAACTGGGATAGATAGTTCTACATTTTTTTTTTAACTGGTTAACACAAGGCATGAAAATATAAAAATCATGTGGCTAAAGGGGGGGGGGGGGGGGATTTTTTTTCTTTTCCTTATTACACAAGGGCTATTTTAACACTTTCTCTTCAATTTTGTACATTCAAACAGTAAAAAAAAAAAAAAAAAATCAACTCACTGGAATGGTTGTCATGGCAATGCTGCCATCTTGGATTTGGGCATCTCTAAAAAGGCTATTGTTGAAATCTATCTCCTTTGTCCAATGTCAATGGAACTTTATGAAACTTGGTGAACATGTTGCTTGGCATAATATCTAAAAAATTATGTATTTTCAGCTCTTCCTACGCAAAAGAAAATTTGCCTGAAATTTTTCAAAATGTCATGTAGTGAAATTTCAAATTTTGCAATTCTTTCACAACAGTACAAACCTATGTTGTGAAAATGATGCACGTTAAATTTGATCAGAATCAGTCTAGAAATAAAAAAGGACATAGCAAAATATTGACAAAAAATTGGCTTTTGAGAAAAACTCATTTGAAGTTTTTTGTTGTTTTTTTTCTTTAATGGGAAAAATCGACATGGAGAGTTTTTTTTATTCAGCCTTTAGTCTTCAAACAGCCCTATTTCACACACTAACCCTCTCTCCACGACTTCTCTGTCTTTTGTTTCCTTGCCTTGGCTTTCTTTTGATATCCTTAGACAAATTTTGTTCTCTATCCCCCATCATTATAAAAGTTCCCATAGAATCACTTCCGGGTCCTTGAGGGTCTGTATCTAGCCTCTATATCTTTCCCTGTCAAAACCTAAGAATGTCTTGACCTTTACAATGGTATATAATCCATAACTGTGCTCTGAGGCAGCAGAAATAAAAGGCAATTCTACTATTTATAAGGTGTGGAAGTTCATTAGGGCTCAAGATATTATTAGAAGAGGTCACAATCAAGCGTTTTTTGCACCCTTTGCCTTATATACAATCAAATAGTAGTGATGATCTACCACTGCATGAAGTGGCCAAAGGGAGCCAATCCTGGCTGACAGTCTGCCAGGACATCACTTAAATGACCATGGGCCAAACACATTAGATTGGAAACATGTTTTAAGTACCATTTTTATATTCTGAAAAGGCATGACTTTCGAGACGAAAAAAAACAACAACAAAATCGCAATTTTCGAAAAGCAAAAATCATATTTCAGGATCCCACCCCCCCCCCCCCCCACCCCCAACTGAGACTTGGGATTCGACCTTTTGGAAACAGAAATGTATATAATTATATTCTTCTCCTTGCTCAGTCTGCCTTAATGCTGGGAAAAAAAAAAAAAAAGAATCAACAGATTCTGCCATTTCACAAAGTTAATTTGGAACTTTGGGGTGCACTTCTCAGACTGTAGGAAACAAACAGCTGTCCAATGGGATCATGAGGACAGAAACACCAGCATGAGATAAAAGATCCAGTGAGCACAGCTGGATCAGTATGCACCGGCCTCATGCCGGCTGATCTGGCATAAGATGAACTGATTTGTGACTGCCAATGTATCAGGATGCCATGGCGGAAAAGAAACTTTCTGATAACAGAGAAGATGTTTCGAAGTAACAGGCAAATGCATAGCATCACGAGGTCATTAACCCCCCCCCCCCCCCAAATCTCCATCGTCCACATAGCGTGGTGGTACTGGTAGCTTGGTTTAACTGATTAGCAGTAATTCAGATAATATTGCTTACAGTGCTAGTGGTAGAAATAGTCGAAGTGATGACCGGAACCGGCCGCACTGGATTGGTCAAGTCACAACCGTAATATCAGAGCAACGATGAACAGGAAAGAGTATAGATGAATGGAGTGGAGTGATGACGGGAATGTAATGTGCAGTGTAAAACTGCAATGAACCATCTCACATACAATATGTCGTATAGTATAACAAATTACCATAATCATTTCCATTCCTCAAATTTCATATTACAATTTGGACAAAATCGTTAGCGAACACATTAAAATAATACAGGCTACAATATTGACATGTGATCTGAGGCTTCCAGCAAGTAGTTGTCAGATGTTAACTCGCTTCCCGGTTCCTCTCCCCCCTCCTTCTACTTTTCTGTCCCAATGCATATACTCTTACTTGGATGCATGACCCACTCTGTGGCATGACCCGTGGTTCAGCCGAGGCGCGGTCTGACCTCCCCCCCCCCCCAACCACACCCCCGTCTGACAGATTACTACACACTGTCCGCCTGCATACCTCCTGGCCTGGCGCAGGCTCCGCGAACTTGGCATGTTGCACTGCCGGTTTAGGTCATGGTCATAGGTTTAGGTCTCAGTTTGAAAACAGAGAAAAGAGGGACAGGAAGAGAGACGGGGAAAGGGGGAGGGGATAAATGCGTGTGTGTGTGTGTGTGTGAGGGAGAGAGAGCGAGAGAAGGAACAAATGGAGACACACTTTCTCCGAATGCCAAGATGCAGACGTTTTGACGGTGCCTTCGAAGTTGGTCAAAAGTGCGGAGCCTCACAGACATAGCACTTTCTCCTTTCTAAACTACAACACTATAACGATGACAAAATCAAGACAACTTTTTATATCTATCTATCTATATCTATATACATATATAAATTCTTTCCATATGACTGTTGTGACCGCACGATAGAAAGAGGAAGAGAGCTTTGCAATAGCCTTAGAATCAGCCGTAACAACATGTGATTAATACCTACACCAGTAAGGGTTTGCAACAGCTGTAGGCAATGCTCGTGAATCAGGGCAACCGGCTGCTGTTCCTCACAAAGAGTTGCCTCATGCTGAAGACGGAGAAGCTACGACCTTATTGTAGGTGTATTCATAAAGACCTACATGACAAAACCAAGGAGTGGAGGGACATATAAATGCAAATCACCGCTGTAATTTTCTCAATTGTGACAGTGTAATCTGAACGAGACAACATCACATTTGCAACAAGTATTAATTCCCATCGCAAAGCATGTATCTTTACAAAGGTGAAAGCGAACACAAGACAAACAGAATCTGCCAAATGAAGACAGTGATGATACGAAGAAAAAGAAAGAAAGAGGCTAAATTCAGTGTCCAGCCGTAGGGCTTTCATTCTCTTCGAGAAGAAGTGCTTGCCGCAAACATAACTTAATACAGAACTTTACTGTCATGGATTGGATTAGAATTAAAGCTGACAAACTTGAGTGTACTGTCGAACATTACGATCTCTTTACGCCTTTCAACCTCCTGCCGGTGGCTATTTGTGGAAGAATGAAAATACGTGTTCCAATAACTAACAACAGCGCAATGCCATGACAGTCGCGGCCTGTCCTTGTGTACTGCAGGAAGTTTTCTTTCCGTGACATTCACTGCCGCAGGCTAGGGGTAGATCTAATCTAAATCTTCCCGCTGCAATTAATCGTGGAGAGCCGTAACAACCTGCAAATACACACGCATGTAATCAAGCCGCCGGTACACAACAGTGGCTGTGTGTACGATAAATATTTCGCATACATAGGATTCGTGGCTATCATCTGCTCTGAATATGCCGACATGGATTCGTAGAAGTCTCTAGAGCAAAATGACAATGACAATAATAATAAATCCAGATGGTGTGATGTTGGGAAATGAAAATCAAGACCATATTTAATCCACCGACCTGAATCCGAATCGATGCTTACGGTTTGCTCTGTGCCCATATTACCAGCTACATCTGGAGTTTACGCGTACACTGTGTAGACGTAATAGACACATTAACCATCCCGTCTTCAGCTGTGCCTATACACTTAGCTACAACAAAATTTGGTAAAAAGGCCTATCAATTAAATGACATATTTCTACAACAGTCTTAGCAATGCAATGATAAACTGCACTGGGCATGAGAGATAATGGAAGTCTACGTAAAACCAAAATTGATTTGTTGTTGCCCCAACTGACCAATGTATGATTTCTGTAAAACGCTGGTTGTGCGGATAGCTGTCCGAGTGTCATTAATTTTAAATAAAAAATTTGTTGTTTATATCTATTTCACATGCTAAATTTAAGAAGCATAATATTGGACGAAGGTGGAATTTGAATAGAATTCTTCAATTTCCAGCGGAAATTAAAAAACAGCTTTTCAAAAAAGTGAGAGTGAGAGTGAGACAGAGAGAGAGAGAGAACAAGGAACAAAACAAAAAATATCGAAGTCATTTAGAAAAGCAAAATTTAAAGCTGGACAAGAGAAGTGTTGTTGTTTTTTTTCAGCCACATTTGAAAAACGCTTGGCCAATCCGGATGATCATGATTTGTACGCTTTCTGTTTGACCTGTGAGGAGGATTAGGAGGAAGGGGAAGGAAGAACAGAAGGGCAGCTGTATCCAAGGCAAGGTAAACTTCAATGAGATAATCTGTTTAAACAAAAACATTCATCGGCTTAAATTTAAGAAACAGTCTGGCGCTTACCCATCTAAAACCTAACCACACTTAATTCTTTGGTTCCCTTTTGGGGTCTCACTTTGGGACACCAGTTTCCCTTGAACCCTGTAATTTCAAAATAAAGGAATCAAAACTTTAGGCAGCTCCCGCCCGCATACTGATGTAACTCATTTATTTTGATGTTTAGAAGATTGGACACAAATACGATATGTAGCTTCAAATTACACAGAGAAACAAAAACAAATTCTGCCATTTTATTCATATTGACATACACATAATTATATATTTGGCCGCTAATAACAACTCATTAACACACTAAAAATCGCTGTTGCCCCTCTACAATACATTGAGAACTACTGTGTGGTGAACAGTAGGGAACACAAGGGTGGTGATTGTTGCCATAACTTATATGTAGCAAAGGTTTACATCAGAGAAGGGTTTATTATTGTGACCGGCTTCCCCGGGCAACAGGTTGTCTTGTTGGCTCTGTAATCATTATTTTCCCGACACCTGGGACGGCGATCCAGCTCTGACTCACTGTATACACAGATGACACGACAGCACTCAAACTTGTATTGTATTGTACAGAACACTTGCATGGCTCAATGATCTTATGGATTTTGTGCACATGTGAATTAGACCGGGCGTCCTTTTGTTGTCATAGATGTATGAATAAATGAGCCCAGCAAAAAAGAATTCTTTTATTTATCTGTCTGTTGTTGTTGTTTTTTTTACCTCAGTCATCATATCTTATATGGTTTTGTAACAATCTACTTTTCCATACAACTGTTCTTTTCTCTATGAAAAACACGTTATCAAACTGCAACTACATGCTGCAGAAACTGACACCGATGATCAAAGAAATTGAATGAGTTTCTCGTACATTCATCACAACGACAGCATGAGCAACAACAACTTGAATTCTTTCCATAATAGGCCAGTAAGACAGGAAAGGTAGAATAGAAAAGAACCATGTCCCTGTATTCTGTTAGTGTTCTTTCCTCTCTTTCCATTCATGCCGTGCGTCCATATTGTCTTTTTCATTCAAACAGACACTGCCATTCGTTTCGCATTTTAAGTTACTCAAAAAGAATATACCATAGGATTCTTCCGCACCTTAAAATAAGCAAACAAATAAAGTTGTTCCTGAATTAACCATTCGTTGCTATCGTTTAAGGCAACTATAAGTATCCAATGCAAAAATTACGGGATGTCCCGTTTCGACTTCTCGACATAGGCCTACTGTACGTTCTATATACGTCTCAACCTCCTGGTGGATGTTACCTCGGCCTATTGTACGGCTAAATCGTCAGTACAATGTAAGAGAGCAAAATGAGTCTTCGTCTACGAACGCCATGATTTGGCTCTGTAACTTGGCCCCATTCTTGTCTTGGCGTATGGCCAACGACCCACCTGTGGATGTCTCCACGGGGGCCAGGCACTATTCTACAGCAGCAACAGCTAGCCACATGTATGATGACGGGGAAGTGAAATTGTGCATTGCCAATCTGAATGACACACATTCATGTCGTTAATCAATCAATAAAGCTCATTATTTGATTTCCCAAAGGCACATCGTTGCTGCTAATTAATATTCACTCGCTAGAGGCCTTTACCTAATTTCTTTATTTAAAGGCAAATAAAATGTGAAAGTGATACAATTCAAACCAGTGGAAATGCGGAAACATTGGTTACTATGACAGTATGCCTTTTTTCTTGTCTCATCTTGTACATGTATTTGAGAGTGATGGCATCTAATATATGTTTTATCTCAGAGTGCCAGTACTTGTGATCGGAATATTCTGCACAGGCGCTTCTTGTTCTCTTGCAATCAGACTCATATAGGCTATGCCAGTGTAGACTTCACAACACCGAGATGGCTGTAGAGACAAGTACAAGAAAAACCTTACGCGGAGAGAAAGAGATTGCCAATGGTAATGCTGAAGGGAACTAGACAGACTAATTCCCACCTCGCCTACTGAGGTCTTGCACCAAGATAGTCTCTGAGTACTACAATAATTTCAACATGGTAAATTCCAGAAATCCAGAGATAAAATTAATTCGGGAATAAATTAATCTTGAACAAGTGTACAGAAATATGACACGTTGCTGCCATGTGTCATACCAAGTCATTCCATTCAAGCTTTTGTAAGCCTAATTAAAACCCAGCTGCATAACTGCCCCATCTAACTGATAAGATCCTTTGTATTCGGGCGTGTGTAGCTAAACCTATTTTCAACAACAACAACAACAACAACAACAACAACAACAACAACAACAAACCACCTCGAGATACCTCCACCAGGAGATTGAAAGACGTATTACAGAACGTAACAAAAAACATCGGATGCCAACTTCGCTCTATAGCTTACTATATTAGTATATACAACGAAACCCTATAGAAAACGTACCAGCATTATGAACTCTATAATATAGATCATTAAATTTCATGTCCACGCTTACAGCCGCTGATATTACTTGCACAAGAGCACATATGCTTCAGGTTTGCTACCATTATTAACAATCGCAACATGTTTCGTCGCGAAAACAGTAATACATGTAAATGTTTTCTGTGTTACTCCTCTATTAATTACTTACCTTATTCAGACTACTATCTCCACCTTCTCAGACATTTATATATATATTTTTTTAAATTATGTATGTAGCCTTTCAATCCTGAGAAAGATATGATTACCTCGGTTTTAAGTGTCTGCCCGTTTTGATGAGAAGAATTTTTGTGGGTAGAAATTTAGAATAGTAATTCTGCCTGAGCAGCAGCATCTCCGCGTATACTTCATCCGATTTGTAGTCTGCATAACGTACACACCGGATCTCAGAAATAATTCTCGCCTCGATCCGAGAAGACTAGGCGTATACCAACCTAAGAAGCCAGTTACTGAAAAAAATGAAGGTTCTCATCTTCGAATCCGTCCCATCCTCCTCCGAACACCCGACTACGACGTGAGTTTTTCGCCCCCCAAATAGCAGACTGCTGACCACACACTAGTGACCACCTACTCAAAATTTAAAGTCACAAATTCCCCATGAGCTGATACATTGTGTAAATGGCATCCGCCTTCCACCATTTACTTCGCACATCATCGAGTGTTTGTACAGACAAGCAGTCTAAAGTTACGCTGTCTCCATCCGAAGCGAAGTGAACAGTGAAAGTAAGCACAGAGGGAAAAGCTCAGTTCCGTTGAAGAAAAAAAATAATAATATAAAAATAAGAATAGCACAAGCAGTGTATGTTGTGGGGGAAAAACAAAACAAAACAAAACAAAAGGCAGAACTAATGGGTGTATTTTTGTCTCAAACAAAAACAAAACGGCTACCAATTCTGCCAGCCAGAGGAAGGGGCGGCCTTCCAAGCTGACACCGGGTTTGATTACAGTGAAAGATGAAATGAATTAAAACTCTCCAAGACTTCACTATCATTCCGGGAGGCCATTTGCGCAACAGTCGTCATCATCCATAACTCAAACTCAGGCCTACTCACACTGTTAGCCTCCTCCCACAGAAGGTTTACTCCCTCGTTGTTTGAGTGCAGAAGGTATCAGCACAAACATGTACGATCTGCTAGATAATCAGTATATTTCCAGTATTCCATCTAAGCCGTAATTTCAAATTCTTGCCTGACCGCAGGAATATCTGGCCATGAAGCTGTAAGAGTAATGTCCTAAACACTTTACGATTTCATGATCGGAATCACCCTGGATTACTCTTTGCTGTCGAAAAGGTAAAAACGCATATTTTACAGAGAAAATCCTAAATCAGAAAATGAACACCCCCAACCTATTGTTGTGGCGAGATGAGCTAAAAAAGATGGGGAACTAGCGAAAGGTTCGGGACTTCGGAAGCTTTGAGCAAATCCGTAAACGACTTAATGATACTAACAGGCACATGAGTTACAGACAGAGAGGTGGCAAGGATGATGCTCACAGGTTAAACAGACAGATCCTCCTTGTTGACGAAAATAAATCAGTGGGCTTGGCTTGACCTCAGGCCACTAATCTGATGCGGTCCAGTTAACGCTAGGGGCCCTCAATGCAGAATGGGGCCTGTAAAACTGGGTCTCCAACCGTCCAAAGTTATTTCTCACTTACATGACCACAAGACGAAAGTGGCTTAACAAAACTGATGGTGTAGAGCACGGGGATTTTCATTCCGTCCATAACTGGGAAAAAAGACAAAAACAAACAAACAAAACGGCTGCATGGACGCTAAAAATTAACGTTTCCCTTTAGAATGCAAATGTCATTCGGTCCACCCGACTCTAGAATGCCTAGTTTCACATTATATAATAATGAATATTATCAACACAGTGTCCAGACCTTAAGAGGGGGGGGGGGGGGGGGGGGGGG
>JBCEWB011002160.1:0-15057 GCA_039654565.1 Peronia peronii | reverse complement strand
GTATATTTTCCCGCCACGGTGCAGCGCCCACAAAGTAACCCGATACTCGTGACCCCGCTTGTGGTTTCGGGCCAAGCAGAGCGCAACTAAAGTGCCACCGTTGTGACGCCGTGTCCTGCAGTGTTCATAAATTTTACTATGAACCTGTATGAGTGTGCATTTATTGGAGTTCATTTGCACCAAGTGAGAGATGACAGTACTTTAAATTGAAATTTTAGCATAAAATATGACCGTAGGTGCATGCATACATTGGCTATATTTGCAAGGTCCACCTTGCCCACTGAAAATATTTATTGCCAGATATAACTGTAAGCAAGATGACACTGAATTAGCACATGCACAAGGCAGGATCATTTCATCTCTTTTACTCTCATTTTATGCACATCAAACTATTTACAGTGAAAAATCTGAATCAAGATTGCATCTATTTTCAGTTTATTAATTTCTTTCCTAGCACACAGCTACTGTTTGATGTTGCCACAGCTGCATCCGTAGAAACGAGAGGAAAACACAATGATTTTGTGCGCAGAGGTGTTTTTGCTACACACACCGGGGCAAGCTGCTTCAGTCCTGTCATCAACATTGTGAGAGACACTCGATGGGGAAGAATACAAGTATGACTCAGTGACTTTTTTTCACCAACTTGTAATGGATTTTAAACGTTTGATGTACTTTTACATCTAGGTAAAGTATCAAAATGAAATAAGAGGGTCTTATTGATTCCTTGACGGTCATGGCTGAAGAAGTCATCCATTTCAGTTTATAGTGAAGTAGATTAATACTGATTTCTCAAGCCTGGCCAAATGAAATAATAGTATTAATAATAGCAGAACTTTCATCTCATATTTCACACATAAATATAAATGCCCGCTTCATATGTAGGTTCAAATAATTTATATTTCTTTATCGCAAGCTTACAACCCAATTTACACTTAATGCAAGCTAAATGTTTATTTTAAAAAATCTCATCTGTGAGCTAGATGATTTTTTATTGCATTAGTGAACTTCATTTGAAATGGAAAATGCATATCATTGAATGGAATTTTAGTTTAAAAGTTTCAGCACTATTATCTGTTATGTTAGTATGTTATGGTTTGCATTATTAATACAGTGGTCTCTGCCTAAGAACCTGGTCGCCGGGAGACAGAAAAAGCCGGCTCCTAGGCAGACAGGTTTTTAGATGGATTGGAAAGTTATGCAACCCATCTGGCCACAGATTGTTTTCACTACTACAATTAATCGATCGTTACCATTAGTTGAAGATTTTACTATGCGAATAAGTACAGCCTTCTCCCCTTGCATGAGTCATAATTAGATCTGACAATTCCTGATCTTTCTTAATGTATGATAACATCAATACTGCCCTGCGTTTAAATGTCGAGTGAGTTTTCACATAATGGTATAATTGTTGAAAAATGATGTTGCTATGCTACGCTACGGATAATCAGACGAGTGACTCAAAAGTGTTTACAGACCGACCGAAAGAGCAAAACAACTGATTTGTCAGGAGGTTAAACTTACTCCTCCTTATTGACAGAGCCAGTCACAAGTGCTATCCCACACATTGCCAAACAAAGAAATGCTTACGGTTTAGTCCACAATGTGGCCTGATTATGTAGTCATACATCAACTATATGCTCGTCTACCTGTTCCCTCCACCCCCGTGCCCATTTTACTGCACATGTAACATTACGTTTCTCTCAAGTGGACAATATGGTGTGAAATTACATCATAAGCACTCTCATGTCTTGGCCAGACACTGGGCTCTTAGGCAGATTTTTTTATTTGGGAGTGGGTTCTTAGAGGGGTAAATTATAGAGAAAAAATTCCATTTTGCAGCAGAGATGGGTTCTTGGGTGGCGAGTTCTTAGGTGGAGAGCACTGTACTTTAAAAATATTCTTTACTCGAATTGAAACGCTCAGAACAAAAAGTATCCAGGTCACCTTTCTCACATTTTGAGCCAAGGTAGAGAAAGCATAAATGAAGAGAAAAAAAACAAAAAATCGGTGATAGAGTAACAGTCATAATTTAAGATGCAAGCATCCACACACCAGGGAATGTAAAACTGAGTAGCAAGATTTATATAAGAATGTGACATCAGAATGAATATTTCTGTGTTTTTTTTTTTTTTTTTTAAACTAGATCTAGTTCTCTCAAAATGGAGTTGAGCACTTTTCATTCTAGGAAATTCAATTTTATTGATCATACAATAGCAGCTTCCACAAATTCTTGAAAAAATTGCATCATGTCATCCTTTCATAACATCAAAAAGCAGAAGACATTTTGTGCATTTTCCATTTACTTAAAACTGTAACAGAAAGAGCAATTTGAAGCTTCAGTGGAACCATGAATATCATTTATCATTATATTATAGTTATCATGACAGTCTATTCCTTTATAACTATTTCTGTGCACACAATCAATGAACTCTCATTAGGAAACATATGGTGAGGATCCATTCTTGACTGGTGAACTGGCGGCCAGCTTTGTATCAGGGTTACATGGTGAGAACTTCATATTCAGTGGCACCTCATTTAATTAACGCCCCAGAGCTCATCATACTTTTTTAAAACAAAACGATACTGTGACAACATTTCTTCTGATTAATGTTAAATTTCAACAACATACAGTGACTTCAACAGTTAAGAAGTCATATCTGTTCATTATCAAGAATCTATATTATTTTCTGCATGTAAAATACTCGTGATTTCCCTATCTTTCAGTGTTTACTTATCTTTGTACGTATCATATGAGATACTCTGGGTTGTAGAGGCTTAAACTGACCTATGTGTCGTGCATCTAAAAAAATAGAAAAAAAAGTATGAAACACATTATTTAAGTTATGACATCACACTGAAATACACATAATGTTTTCATCCTATGATCTGTACTTGCAAGCCAGTTGCAATGAATATCTTACATTATCAAGAATAACATTTTAATGCATTTCTCGAGATAACACAATTTTTATTAAAAGCCTACACAACCGTTCTGACCAAATAATAAAAAAAAACTCTATAAGAAGATGTAAATTCTTATCTGTTAATTTATTTGTACTTACACAGTAATTGTTTCTAATGAAGGTAACAATTCTCGGTATGTCAGAGTAACTGGAGGATGTCTTCATGTTGCAGCATATAGTGGACCAGAAAATATTCCTATTTCCAGGTTCACTTTTGATGCCAAGGTAATCTAAATAATCAAGAGGAGTGGGGATGAATACAGTTATAATAAAAAATTAAAATTCATTTTACATGATAAGATTTGTGTATCTCCAAGAAGAATTTTTTTAAAAATTAAAAATGTATTTAAGGAAATTTTAGAACTTTATAGATTCTCAAACATTGAGATGAAAAATGTTTATCAAAATCAGATTGAAGACAAGATGTTGAGAAGGAGATGGTCATTAGTAAATACCCATATTCCTGCCACTGTATCTGTTTCATAGTATCATGTTGGTAATATTTATTTTGGACTATATTTGATGCAATCGTTGCTCAGAATAATAACATTGGTTGTGGATACTATTAAAATTTTATGTGTTTTCAATGCAGAATTTCTTAAAATCGGGTAACAAATAAAGAGTATTGGCGCATAGTGGCCAAGTACAAAATTTTGTCATGGGTGCGGATCTTTATACAGTAGAACTCTGATATTAAGAAATCGAAGGAACCAGGACTTTTATTTCTTAATATCAGAATTTGTTAATATCCAACAGAGACTATAAAATAAGAAGGGCGACCTACACATTGACTCATTGTTACTATTAATTATTTCCCTTGATAAGTGTCCCCATACAAAGCCTGTGCATGCGTTTTGGACAGCAAAATATCTAACAACAAAGAAATGGTGAAACTGGTAGGTTAGTGAACGATATGTTTTACTCTGTGCTGAAAGCTAGAGTAATGTGCTGCAGTGTGTAGGCTAAGCAATAAAAGCGGTTTAATTGATGGCCACTCTCAGACCATTGTCTGCAGATGTTAGATCTATGATATTGTAGAACATTCCTTAACACGGTAGAGATTACTCCTCATCTCCCCCCACCCGCACGCCCTGCCCAAAGTGCTTTACTCTCACCTGAGTGGACAAAGAAACACCGTCCCCACCCCAGGTTGTTTTAAATGAGCCTGGCTTATTGCATAAGTATCACGCAAACATTGTCTCGCCTTTAAACTATTAGTGTGTAATCACAGCCGGCAGGCATTGTTAGGAGTAATTGAACAAACAAAAATCTGGTCGTGCTCGCAGTTTTACCATTTTTGGCACGCCGCCACGTGGTTTTATACGTCGGTTCTGGGAAAGTTATTCCTTTATAAGCGAGATCTGGAGGATTGGCATTTCGCAAATTCCGAGATTTTATAGAAGAAAAAATAAAGAAATAAAATGGGACTGCATATTCTTTTCTTTATTACCAAAATTTCGCAACATCTGATTTTGTAATATCAGAGTTCCACTGTATGTTGTGTGGAGGAGATCAGAATGCATCATGCCTGAAATTTCATAAAGTGTAGTTGCCAGGAATCAGAAAATATTGGTCAAAATGAAACTGCCAAATCTATTGGTCCTCTTATATGTTGACAGAAAGCAATTTCTCTTTAACGTTGACCCATGAGATTGAACCAGTGTTTGCCTGATACCTTCGTTTTATTAAAGATTCGACAGTGGAAGTAGAGAAAGGAAACTTTCATTTTAAAATTGTTTGCCATATTTTTGTTTAATATTTATTGCTTCAACTATTCATCTGATTAAAAAAAAAATACAGCTCTGAGATTATTCCTGTAGAGTACTGCATTTAATCTCACCACCCAGCATGAATTTTTGGTAGATAAATTAAATGATGAACATAAATTCTAAGGCCATGATCACAATTCTCAGACAGTATATCAACTGCTCTACAATGATGCCATCAGTCAGACATATGCAAGTGCATCTGATATTTCTTGCAATTCCTGAGAATGACAGCTGTCAGATAATGCTACTGAAAAAGAAGTGGGCCAATAGAGTTATGTATTAATTCAATGGAATCATAATGTCATATAACTTTTCATATGACTTGTACTATAAATAGTCTTTTCTCAATATGTCAGAAGTGCTGAAAATGATATACCATTAACACAGAGCAGTGACAATATATTCCTGTATGTTACGATAAATAGAGAGAGATCTTCTCTCTTTTGCAGGTTTCAGACAGAGATTTGTTCATGTCGTACTTGCCAGCTTTTCAAAGATGTGTAGAGGCTGGAACATACAGCATCATGTGCAGTCACAACAGGTGAAACATCACAAGTAATCTTATGGATTGTGTCCTCAAGTTATTTGTTTAAATGAGTCTTAAGGGGAATCAGGAGAATCATTTTATTGTGCAAATATATATATATATATATACATATTTATCACCTAAGAACCCGGTCATCGGGAGACAAAAAAAGTGGGCTCTTAGGCAGACAGGTTCTTAGGCGGATTGAAAAGTTACGCAACCCGTCTGACCATAGATTGTCTTCACTACTATGATTAGTTACCGTTAGTTAAAGATTTATCTATGCGAATAAGTACAGCCTTCTTCCTTGTGTATATGTTGTAATTTGATAGAGCAATTCCTGGTCTTTTTTAGCATATAATTTCACCAATACTGCCCAGCGTTTAAATGCCATGTGAGTTGTCACATAACGGTATCATTGTTGAAAACATGATATTGTTATACTACCCTGCGGATAATGGCACAAGCGACCCAAGTGTTTACAGACTGACCGAAGTAGCAGAACAGCTGATCAGCCAGGAGATTAAACTTACTCCTCCTTATCCACAAAGCCAATCACAGGTGCTATCCCATGTGTTGTCAAACAAAGAGATGGTTACGTATTAGTCAACACCGTAGCCTGATTATGCAGTCATACATCAACCATCACTTCCATTCCTTTGTTTACCTGTTCTCTCCACCCTTGTCCCCATTTTACTGCACTGTGCGTTTCTCTCAAGTGGACAGTATGATGTGGAATTATACCATAAGTACTCGGGTCTCTTGGCCCGACACCGTGCTCTTAGGCGGATTTTTTTCATTTGGGAACGCCCAGAGCAGGTTCTAGAGGGGCAAATTATAGAGGAAAAATTCCGTTTCTCAGCAGAGGCGGGTTCTTAGGTGGACCGGGCTCTTAGGCGGAGACCACTCTATATATATATATATTTGGGTGGGGGTGGGGGGGAGTTATCTTTTTAAAACTAACCTTTTCTTCAAGATTTTTTTTATGTCAAAAAAAACTCAAAGTAATGTCCATGTGACCAAAACAAAAACATAAGAACTCTTATCTCAAATAAGAAGGGTGAGCAAATGGAAAGTTTTTATCACTTATGTTGTATAATTGAGCAATTTAAAGGAACTTAATTTGCCTTGGGCTCGGTAGAAGATTATATTACATGACTGCGTTGGTGCTAAAGATTGAAGCTTTGGGTGGGTGCAAACTAAAGAAAAATACAGAAAGAGAAAAAATTGGAGGAAATTCATTCATATTGGACAAAAACAATCAAGGTCTTTCTTCTCCACCTAATTAGTGGAGAGTTTTGAAGTGCACTTTTTAAAATATCAGCTAACATTCAGAGCACTCTTAAGATGTTAACATACATACGTTGTATTTATATGGTTGGTTAAAGAAAAATGAATTAAGTGAGCTTGGCATTTTACCACATCAAATTAATGCAGATTTGTATGATCTTTCTTTTAGTATCAATGGGGTTCCTGCCTGTGCCAACAAGAGATTTATGACTGATATACTGAGGAAAGATTGGAATTTCACAGGCTATGTTGTCAGTGACCAAGGAGCCATTGAAAACCTAGTCAACACTCACCATTATGTTAGAAATTATATAGAAGCTGCAATCACATCAGTGGAGGCTGGAGTCAACTTGGAATCATCAAACAATTTGCCACAACCTGCATTTCTGTCAATAGGTTGGTGGTCATGATTATTTATTTAACGATAATCACAAATAAATAAACAGGATTTTGAAGGTAAACAGTGCTCGTTGTATTGCTTTGTTTAGTTGTTTAATCTGTATACTTGACTTGATTTTTCAGGAATGTCCTAACCAGATAAAGAGTTTAAATGAAAATTGTATTCCTATAACATTCTGTCAAATCAAAACCATCCAGATATCAGTATCTCCATGGATGGAAGAAAAATGCCATTGTCAGAAATTTTTTTAGGAATTTATTATTCATCTATTCAGTTTTAGAATAAGACTTGGTATAGGAAATAGAAATTTTCATGTGAAACTCATCAGAACAAATATTTTCCTGAATCTATAAACATGACATAGATAAATCAAATACAAATATGAACCGTTGTGATAGAAACACTCTTGAAATTAAAATTAAATAAACTACTGTTGACTGTTAATTGCTTGACAGGTCTGACTTTTTTTGAACATGGACAAACAGTCATAATATTGTCTGAAGATTCAGTTCTCCATATCTCTTAATGCACAATAGTTACCCAAGCATGACGGTTTACAAATTATGAACCAGACATTCATTTTTAGAGATTTTATGGATGTATAAATCTCATTTCGTTTGGCAGTAAACTTGATTGTAAGATCTTATCAAAAATAAATGTTTTAGTAATGGTACTGTTTTTATTACTCTTTGTCAGTGGATGCAGTTAAACAAGGGAAATTACTAGAACATCTTGTCAGAGACAGAGTGAAGCCTCTTTTCTATACCAGAATGAGACTTGGCCAATTTGATCCTCCAGAGATGAATCCCTATGCAAAGCTAAACAACAGTGTGGTGGAAACACCAGAGCATCAAGCCCTGGCCATGGAGGCTGCCATGAAATCTTTTGTGCTGCTGAAAAATCAAAACAGTGTCCTGCCCCTAAAAGTTAAGGCATACAAACGAGTTGCAGTAAGTCATTTTTTGCCCTCTCTTTTATAAAATATGAGTGTTTTGGCTATCCTAGTTTTCAGGTTTTTGTGGAATGAAATGCATATACATATTAAAATTGACATACAATGCAGTCTGTGAAAGATCAACTCACTTGAAGTAAATTCTCTCTTAAAGTCAACTTCTGTCAATGGTCCTGGTTGTTTTTTTTTCTTCATTGTAGTTTATTAACGTCATTTCTGATGGTGTCAGCTGTTCAGAGGTATTTTCGCTTAAAGTCAATCCATATGACTGACTCTGGCCAACTGACAGCCATGAATTGTGATGACAGAAAAAGAAAAATTAGAGAGAGACAGATGCTTTGTTATCACACATTATAGCCTGTGGACTTGCTGCTGTACAGGGTCTCTCCCTAAAAAGTTGAGACATATTCCGTAGCCAAGCAGCTCGAGATTGAAATGTTTTGTGTGCTCACCAAGTATGACTGCTTGACGAGCACATCTTATGGAATTGAGTGCTTTGCAAGCACTACAAGCTGTTAAGCAATATTATAGTTGCCCTGCAATGCTCTTGTGTGCGATTCGAATTTACTTAGAGTATGAATATAAAATAGATAAATATAATCTCATGTCTGAAATGATTTAACAAGTTTTCTTTCGGTCTTGGACATCATGATGTACTCACGATAAAGTGTTATAATTGTGTCGAATATTCCTCCAGCCCAAAATAAAAAAATTGACATTTTCAGCAGTAACTCTTAGCTTTGAAATGAAAAGCAGCAAATCTGCCCAAATTATATTATGCTATGAGTATGGATGTGAAAATGTCCATTGCTTTACTAGCTACACTGATAACATGATGTCACATGCAAGCTTTCTGGGACCATATCAACAGACACATTCCGTATAAAAAAATAAATAGATAACTGCATCATGTTCGACATTCAGGATTTCTCTGCACATGTATTTATCAAGATAACCTCCACTAGGAGGTTGAAAGATGTATTATAGAACGTAACGTAACATGTATTTAATGTATAAAATACAACCTACAGGATAGATCTACGGCCACAGTGATCTTTTAGGACAAAAGCTTTTATCAGTTTAAAACCTTAAAGATGTAGATCTAGACCCATCTTCGTCTGTTTTAATTAACAAGATGCACCGAAACTGACTGACAAACCTAACCCCTCTCCACAAGCATGATTAAATTAGTAAAAATACGATGTCTACGGTAGGTCAACAATTGAAATTACCATGAGTCATTAACACCACATTAAAAATGCACTCAATGTGTACTCATATTCCTGGTCAATTTCACATACAGTTCCTACATATGTTGCTGCTATTTACCAGCTGATATTTTTTTTTTTTAAAATACAGTCGAGCATGGAAAACTCAAATTTCTCAGGGATTGAAAAGTGTGTTAGAGATGATCGTTTTTACAAAGGAATAGAGGACTGCAAAGGGGACATGATGATACTGCTGTGGTCCAATCTTAACAGAATTCTAGGAATTGGCACTCCTCAGTTCATGTACATGATATCAATCATTGTCTTTCAAACAGCTTGCCACATCACTGTGTGTACATTGCATCATGTAGGCTAAGATTATTGGTTATTCCTTGCAATACAAACAGCCTGTGTGGCCTAGTCCACCTGCCTGCTCAATTACCACACCAGCCCCACCTGGTGATTTATCTTCAGTGAGGTCCAAATTTAGACCTACACTATAAATGCCTATCCCTGCCACTCCCTCATGCCTTTCCTTTATCAACAACAGCTTGGGGTGAGCAAGGCCAGATAAGACATGAAACTATTCAGACATTCTGCCACTTTGCGATCCGGTATTGATGGTGAAATCATTCAAGAAATCCATGTTGAAAGTTCAAGAAATGCTTGTCAGTAATACAAAGAAAACAAAGATTTAAACAGAGTCAATCACAATGTTCAACATTTTCATGAATTCATGATTAGTGTGTTTGAGTTCTCTGTGCTCAGCTATATGTATGCAACCTTTCAAATCTGAAAAAGTAGTGATTTCCTCAGCTTTAAGTGCCTGCCTAATTTGATCAGAAGAATTTTTGGGGGATAGAAATGAAGAATTTGGAAATTTTGAATGCACAGCAACTCTTTCACCTGCTTTTCATTTATATTTTAATGGCTAAGGATTATTTAACGTGATAAATGTACAAACAGGACATCCAAAATATATTCGGACTTATCCAAAATAGCTAAATGTTGGGCTTCTTATGCAAGAAGCCAATAGGAAAAAAGTATTAAAAAATCAGATTTAATTTTTTTCTATTCCTCCTCATAGGAATAGAACTACAACATTTTCACAGAGAGGCAGAATGGCCCTTCAGCCATGCCTTCCACCAGCCTAATCATCAATGCCATTGGCTGTCTTGACCCCAACGACATCACTATCTTGGCTATCTATGAGAAAGCTCCTCAGTGGGTGTGTTTACTGCATTTGGCATGCGGTGAGGCAAAAAGCTTGGTAGGCCTACTTCAAGCGCTGCTTGGCTATGAAATCAGCCTCTGGTATCGGGCAAGAGACATGGGCACATATGATATAATTTCATGTCAAGCTGTCCACTTAAGAGAAACATATCATGCCAAATGTACAAGAGAGAAATGGGAAGTGCTGGAAGGCAGAAAAACATAAGGACAAGGAGAGAAGAGATGGAACCTGAAGTAACTCACATAGATTAACCTATTATCATTTCATTATTTACCATATAGGGAGGATACACTAATCTTTCTGATTAATCGGTTTTTATCACTGGACTTGCTGCAGTCTTTGCTAATTGTAAATATAAGCTAAGCTAGTCACTCATGCAGTTACCCATAGGGCAATTAATCCATCTGTTTTTATCGAACAATAATACATCATGAAGAAGCTCACTTGACATTTGAAAGAAGCTGGGCATTGTGGAATTTTGAACCAAGAAAGGTCAGAACCTGAATTACAAAATATACATGTAGACACACATTCACACCCACATACAATAAAGATAGCAGCTCCTGCTTGTATATATAATCCTTTCAATAATTGTGTCCCCTGAAAATGGTTAATGTCAATTTTTAGCAGAGTGAACAATTTTGTCAGTTTCATGGGATGGACTTTAACCATACTGGACTTGGAGGAACAAACTGTAGTCAAGCATTTTTCTGCATGTATGATATGATTTGTACTTTTAGAATAGAAAAATTATCATCAGTCCTTGTCATGAGCATAAATGTTGCTTGACAATATCTGAACTAAAAGCCATTGTATAAATCCAGGCTAAAAGTTCTTGTTCTTACAAAATGCCTTACTAGTCAAGAATCTTTGCATTATTCTCAGTGACATAAATTACTTTAAATATAGAGAATCTATACCATAGCTGCATTTTTGACGTAATGGCAACAGTTGATTGATCTTTTAGTCTAACTCTTATCTTATATGCATGAATATTTCACTCATCAACTGAGGTGTGTCTCCATTTTCAATAAATTTTATTGAGTGGTTGTAAATAGTTGCAATTGTCACCCAATTGATTGTTTATGAATATTATAGATAATTGGGCCAATGGCTGATAATGTTGGCCAGATGTTTGGAAATCTCCCACCATTGCAAGATAGGAGTTTCTCTAAAACTCCTCTCGAAAGTCTGAAGGAGCTTTTCAGCGATGCAGTTTATGAGAAAGTATGCGAGGATGGAACAAGATGCAAAAATTACAAAGCCAGTCTGGTGCCAAAAATCGTAAATAATACAGATTTGATCATTGCCATTCTGGGAACAGGTAAATGAAATTGCTATCATGCTGACTATCTGAAGAAAAATACACCATAATTAAAAAAGATTGCCAGAAAGAAAAATGACAATTTGAATTAATTAATTGTGTATCTTATAACTTTGAAAGAACAGGCAAAGAGATCAATCTAGAATGGGGACCTTAACTGTAATGAAATATGAAAAGGCTAGATGCGTCATTTGTATTTTGAGAAGTAAGATACCAATAATAGGCCATAAATCATTATCAAAATTAATGTATCACTTTCAGCGTTACATTGCATGATCCATTCACAGATTCATTAACACAAAGATATTGAGTAATTACAGCTAATGCTAGAGATTAAAATTAGAGGAAAATATCAATGCTACATCTATCAACATTTTTGACAACTTTCATAGTTTTGTGGATTAAAGAAAGACAATATGTGCTCTGTTTGCTCTTTGTGTAATGTACAAAAGAAAAATAAATGGTCGTGCACTGATTGTAATGAACAAAAAATTACAGAAAAGTAAAACAGTGGGTGATTTTGTCACTCAGCCAAATTGTTTCTGTTTCACAGGCACTTGAAGTATGAAACAAGTGTTAAAAGTAAGAAGAAAAAAAATATAGCTTTTATTTTGAAGATGTCAACAGAAAATTCTGAAAAATTCATATGATCAAATGGATCTTCTGTTCACAATAGTTTTTTTTACAATTTTCGGTTGCTCATTCTTTAAATAGAAGCTACAAGAGTGATTTTTTCCTTTTTTCTTCTTTGCAGGACCACTTGTTGAGTCTGAAGGTCATGACAGACACAACCTTGAACTCCCGGGTCATCAGAAAAATTTGCTGACAGACATAATGAAATATGGTACGGCAGCTATGATAATTTACTACTAATTAGTTGTCACTTGTAACTGTGAAATTATTGTTAGTTTGATCGTCCTCTTTCTTTGTCTTCACTTTATTTTCTTTTTATACTCTTCTCTCTCTATCTCTGAGACTAAGATATCTAATCTTATTGTTTATTTGGATTTTTTTTTTGTACCATAAAGAGTCTGTAAATCCTCCATCTTATGAAATTATGGGAAAATGTAGAGAGAGTACTTGTAAAGTATTGTGCAGTTAAGTATGAATGAAGACACATAAAACATTAGGTGAATTTGTGGGAAAGAATGAAATATGTTGTTATAGAAATGTTTTCTGGGTTTTTTTTCGCATGATATCAGTTTTGTTCTATTTTGATATTTCAGGTGAGAAGGCTCAGATAGTACTTTTACTGTTGAATGCTGGGCCCTTGAATATTACATTTGCAGATAGCTCAGATCAGATAAATGCTATCATGGAATGTTTCTTCCCTGGACAAGCCACAGGGGAGGCAATAAAAAATGTTTTAGCAGATAAGGGAGGGGTTTCATCTCCTGCTGGTCGACTTCCAAATACTTGGCCAATGTATGAATGGCAGGTGGGTCTTTTCTTTGTCTCTAATGGAAATTAGCAGTTTTACTTGATTGAGTGTGGAATCAACGTGGTCATAATATGCATGTCAAATATTTATTATTATTGTTATGCAATCGGATGAATTGAGTCAGCTGTCAATTTTTTCCCGTTTAGAATTATTGGTGTCAGTGGAAAGAAGAATGAGTGCACTTTACTTAAACGCTAAAATGTGCACTCAAAGATTCACTCCAGTGATCAGTAAAATCCAGCTTCCTCTAAGAAGCATCCCTGTGACATTTGACTCATTTCACTTGGTTGCATAATGTTTTATTTGCTTCAGCAGTGGAAAAGGAAAGAGATTTTTCAAAGAATTTTGGTAATTGAACAAAAAAAAAATTGTTTCCAGGGAGAAAAACAAGGCTTTTATTTCTTCACACTTACAAAGCTGTGGAAGTTATTAAAGAATCATAAGTGTGTTTTTTCATGTATTTTCAAATTGAGGCAGTAGCACTGAGTACATGTACTTGTATTATGATAATTGTCTTTATTCTGTGATAATGGCATAAGTCATTCTGAGCACTTTTGAGATATTGAGTGATGATGTACAATGACTGATAAGTTTTTAATATCTTTCAGCTTCCCCCTATGATCAATTACTCTATGCAAGGCCGGACATACCGTTACATGAATACAGATCCATTATATCCATTTGGCTATGGATTGTCATATAGTACATTCTCATACTGCTCACTGTCTTTTGAGAAGAAAATTCAAGCCAGACAGAATTTGAATGTTCATCTCAACCTCACAAATACAGGGAAAATTGATTCTGATGAGGTGAGCAAAATAGTGAGATTCACTCAATAATCTCTCGATATATCATCCGAGAATGAAATGTCCCTGCACAGAACTCCTACTCTCCCAAGTCAGGGTAAATTCATGTGACTTATGAATGAGAGCACTCAATATTTCAGTTCTTTATAGTAAATTAACAGCATGAGCTTATCAGGGATAATATATATTATCATTGGAGTTTCGTAAGGTGATATTCACAATTATAGGTAAGAAATAAATTTTTGCTGGCAGTTCCTGATTCATTTGAGTATATGTTGACATCACAAGATGTCTTGTTCTTCTTGTGAAAAAAAATGACATTAGTAGTTTGTTCATTAATTTCCTATGACAATATGGACTTAATGAATGAAATAAATTGCAAAAACCTAGAGCCATAAAACATGTACATAAACTTGGAAGTTAGAAATAAGAGAGGTACTCTGAGTAATTCCTTTTTCTTTTATCCATGGGCATTTTTATCTTGATTATCATATTATCATTTTATGTATGAAAAACAGAATTTTCAAATGATACTTAACTGAGATAGCTGACATGCCCACAAAACCATGAGAAGTTTTGTTGTAGTTCAAAAATGTGGATATTACTCAACTAGGAAACTGATGGAACTCATAAATACAGGAAAGCTGCAAAAGCTGGACTGTGATGCCAAAATAAAGATAAAATCATTTTTATGGGTACCTGTTTTCTATTTTTGACAGAAGAGGACAATATATAATGGTATGGTATTATTATCAGCAGTTGCTATGGATATTGCAAACATGTATGGAGAGTGGAACAAAAATAGCAGTTCTTATTAGTAATCTGAGATATTTTTTTAAAAAATAATAGGAGAAAAAGAAAAAAGACGACAAGAAGAGTTAAAATATTTTCTATAACAAAGAACCATCCTTTTCATCTAACCTTCGTATAGTTAACCGCTTCACTGCTTATGAATTTTTGCATTATTTGCAGCTCTGTGCTAAGCACCAATGATACTATCAGTATCACCCGCTCAGTCCGCTGGCTACCCCATTGCGCCTCACGATGGTCACTCAGTCACGCCCACTGTGCACCGGCCAACCGTAAATGAGACTGAAAGTGAGACGAACAGGCACCCGCTGTGTTTCGGGGGGGGGGGGGGGGG
>JBCEWB011002049.1:0-15059 GCA_039654565.1 Peronia peronii | reverse complement strand
ACAAATGCCTAGTGTAAACGGTTTGCATACCACGTTTTTATAGCCTAGATCGGCGAGTATAGCTACAAAATCTTCTCCATCGGGAAAGGCGTTTACCGACTCGGGCAGATAGCTGTAGGCCACTCTATGGCGCGAGACCCAGCGACCTATACGGGGCAATATAGCATTGAAGTAAAAACCATACAACTGTTTGAAGGGAGTTGACCGCGGCCTGGAGAACTCCAGTATGGCTATAGCCCCTCCTTTGCGGGTAACCCGCAGCATTTCACGGAGGCCTTCTTCCAGTTTCTCAAAATTGCGCACGCCAAAAGCAACGATGACCGCATCGAATTTATTTTCTTCAAAAGGTATGTTCTCCGAGTCGCCCCACTGCAGGCTTATCGTATCTTGAAGGCCTTTTTTTCTGATCTTCTCCCGCCCTACGGCAAGCATACCTTCCGAAAGGTCGATACCGGTTACCGAAACGGGGTCCAACGCCAGGGAGGCTATGGCAAAGTCGCCGGTGCCGGTGGCCACATCCAGTATCTCATGCGGCGCAAAGGGGCGCAGCAGGCGTATGGTCTTCTTGCGCCACAGCGTGTCTATGCCCAAACTCAACAGGCGGTTGAGCGGGTCATATACCTTGCTGATACGATCAAATAAAGCGGTGACCCGCTCCTTTTTAGAAGCTAGCGCCTCTTTGTCGTGCGACATCGTTTCCATGGCTGCCTGTCTGCATTTCCCTACCCTACTATGAGGTGGCCGTACGCTTTTTACATATAAAGAACCCTATAGTAACGCTATAATCCCACATATACACGCTTCAAGGTATAGAAAAATCTCTTTTCAACGCACGCTATCAATCTTTTTGCAAAAGACCCGCCAAAAAGGCAACCCCCTGCAAGCGCGGCGCGCCTACTGTACATGTATAACGGCATAAGACATTCGGTCTTACAGGTCTTCATCCATTTTAACGGCTTTTTGCGGGGCGTTCGCCCGGCGCTGTAGTCAACATGTCGAGAGGTATAGCGCAAATATACGTTATTTAAAGCGCATTGTTTTTTATGGCCTTACAACGTTAGTAGGCTATACGTTGATGAGATATTGGAAGGTTATGCCGATATGCGGCCGCTTAAATAAAACAAATAGAAGCCCCGGGTTATGGAGCTTCTATTTATAGTGCGTGGGACGAAGCGCTGTAGGCCTAGCTTCTCCTGTTTTCGAGGGCCAGCCCCAGCATGGTGGTAAACAGCGTGATGTGTATCATGATGTTCATCCAACTACCGGATGGAATATGCACTAAAAACAACGCCATTAACATAACAAACGCTAAAAACGCATACGCATACAATAGCTGTTTTTTCGCCAACACCAGCGCGCCGGCAATCAGCTCGAAAGCCGCCAATAAAAAACCCACTATGTAGGCTCCCGTATCGCCTAAAAACGCCAATCCGCTGCTTTTTAAAAAGGCCGCCATGTTATCTAGCCCAACGCCGCCTAAAAATCCTTCAATAAATTTTTCCAGGCCTCCCCATATAAAAAGAAGACCTATTCCTACTCGGATAATTATATCTCCCGCTTTCATGTTTATACATTTTTGGTTTACCAATAACTGTTATTCCACTACCGGAAAATCAATGTCTACCTGAGTGGCTCCATAGACATAGTTGGTAAATGTAACTGCCGTTACTACGGCTATAAAGTCTATAAGCGCTTTGTTGTCATATCCTTGATTAAAAAAGGCTTCCCTTGTTTCATTATCTATATGCCCTGCGGTTTCAGCTACCTGCTTAGCCAACGTTGTAAGGACTTTCAGTTTAGGATTATCAATGGTGGCTTTTCTCAACTGAGTGGTTTGTTCGTCTGAAAATCCATTCATTTTTGCTATCGCGGTGTGCGCCGATTTGCAATACGCGCAATTGTTAACCTGTGATACGGCCAATTTAATAGCTTCTATCTCTTTGGCGCTGAACGTATCTTTTCCCGCGCTTCCCGAAAAAGCTAAAAAACTTTCCAAGGCATTGCTGGAATAGCCGATAGTGGCATACAAGTTGGGGACCATCCCTAATTGATTTTTTAGCTGGTCAAAAATTTGCCGGCTTTTTTCGTTTACGTCGCTTTTGGTCGGTACCGAAATTTTGGTTAATGATTTCATGTTATGCGGTTTTAATGATTCAAATAAATAACTACGCAAATGTATTCGAGGGGGAAGGTTATCCGTTAATCACGATTACCTACCTTGTTAGCAATATTTCCCTATTTCTAAATTTTTGGGGCGAATGGCCCTCTTGCTTGCTAAAAAATCGACTAAACGTTTGCACATCCGAAAAGCCCAGTTGATCGCTTATTGCCGAAACAGGCTGTTGGGTATAGGTTAAGAGCCGTCTGGCTTCAAGCATTATTCTATTCTGAATATATTTTAGGGGCGTTATGTCGCCGTATTTTTTAAATAAATTAGAAAGTGTTTTTGGCGATTTATACAAAAGTTCTGCATACTCGCTTACAGAGTGTTTTGCTTTAAAATGCCGCTCTACAAGGTAGTTATACTCCCTTATCACATCAATGCTGCGCTTTCTAAGCGCGGTCTCGACGTATTGTTCTTTGTAGATACGCGTGCATACAATAAGAAGCCTTTTTAAGATCATTTGCAGCATTTCAAGCTGTAAATTATCTCTAAATCCCATTTCTACAAGCAACATTTCAATTACGGTGGTCAAGGTTTTACTATTTTTTTTGTCGGGTTTTATTACGGGAACCGTAGAGGCTCCGTAATAAAGTATCCCTTTACAGCTCACTTCGCTATCGTGGTCTACCACGCAATAAAAAGACCTGTTCCATCTTATCAGCGTCGCTCCAACAAGTTGGTTAACGTCAATCTTATGGAACTCCGTCAGACTGATAATATCATTAGCGTTAAAAACATGGTTTACGGCGTCAATGGTAATGGCGTTGCCTTTGCCCTTAAACCAGACCAAAGATAGTTCGCTGGGCTTAGAGGCGCTCAATAGAGTTTGGTTCGATGTATCCAGATCAACGATCTCTATGTATTCGTTATTTTTTCCTATAAATTTCAATAGCGTATATTTTATCGTTGCCGATATAGCCAAGCAAACTCGTCCGGGCGCTCAGGCGCTTTTGAATCGGATTTTATCGCTAACGACAGCCTTCTCTACGGCGCTAGCTCCACTTAGTGTATTATCTTGATCTCTGCCGGCCGTAATCATTGGCTCAATTCAATGAACGATTTTACTTTTCCTTCAAACAGGACGCCTACATGTTCGGCGACCGGATGACCTTTCAAGTCATAAAAATACATTGTTAGCCTGACATCGATATCTAGCTTCCTACGTTATTTGGGCTCCTTAAGTATTCAAAAGTATAGTTTTTATCAGCGATGTCAAGATAGATGAAGGCTTTCTTATAATCAAGAAAAGGACGACGGATAAAAAGGACGACGGATAGTATCAAGACGTTCACCAATCCGGATATTGGCCCGACTATAAAGTTGCCTGTTTTTTAGTTAAAATGGCTTATTCATTGTTTGGCCGTAAAATACGTATACTCATTGTTGTCCCTATGCGCCGGCGGCGGTTTTATGCAAAAAACAAGACCGATAACGAGCCTTGCGTTATAGCCTTATCCTTGATTTACGGTATACCGACAGTCCTCACAAAGCTGCTCATCCGCTCTGCGCCGTCTATCAAAAGCAGCGTCCACCTAGAGGCGTGTCCCGCTTCGAAGGAGCCCGATTTTGCCTTTGTGGGGCATTATCATAGAAATTATACATAACGCACCGAAAGCGCTTTCAACGCAAAAAAAAATGCTTATTTTAGCTCCCTTTACGGTAATCCATTATTGCGTCTAATGAAATGTCTTTTTACGTCCTCGCCGGCTGCCCCTGCCTTTGTATGCCCATCCTTGATGGTCTTTTTTTTAGCGCTTTTTATTGTCGCTTGCGATGACGAGGATAAGCCTACCCCTAAGCCCCTGCCAGCAACCTATACGGTAGCGTTCGACACGGACAGCGGTACGCCGACCTTAGATGCCCAAACCGTCAAAAGCGGCGAGCAAGTCGCCAAACCCACGCCCGATCCCACTAAGCCCGACTCCGTTTTTACAAACTGGATCAATACGGCAGATAATCAAGTATACGATTTCTCCACTCCCGTAACGGAAGGCCTCAACCTCAAAGCCACTTATGCCAAAGCCTATAAAGTAACCTTCGACACGGACGGAGGAATGCCTAAAGTAGAAACCCAAACCATTAAAAGCGGCGCACAAGCTCAACAACCAACAACTAAACCCGCTAAATCGGGTTTTGTCTTTAAAAAATGGATAAACAAAGCCGACAGCGTCGAATATAATTTTTTTCAACCCGTAACGGAAGACCTCAACCTCAAAGCCGCTTATGCAAGCATACGCAAGGTAACGTTCCACACGGATGGCGGCAGCGCGATAGACGCTGTGGAGGTAGCCGATGGAGAAATGGTAGGAGCTCCTGTGCAGCCTGTCAAAACAGACCGATTTTTTGCCGGTTGGTACAAAGATGACAAGCTTACCGTGCCGTATAATTTTTTTGATCCGGTTACGGCTGACATCGACCTATACGTAAAGTGGAGCGGTGAGAATATCCCCGACGAGAACTTTAGAGCCTACCTTAAGCAACAAATTCCGGATGCGTTTAACGGCGATCAGTTAGACCCCAATCACGAGAACGTAAAAGAGGTAAAAAACATAGACGTTGCTAGCAAAGGTATTTTTAGCCTGGAAGGCATACAGTATTTTACGGCGTTAACGGAATTACAGTGTTCCTTAAATCAGCTGAGCGCATTGGATGTTTCTGAAAATACGGCTTTAAAAAAATTATCTTGCCTCGATAATCGACTGAACGTTTTGGATGTTTCAGGCGCCGCAGCGTTAACAGAGTTAGATTGCTCCGAAAATCAACTGACCTCTCTGGAGGTTTCTACCAACACGGCTTTAACGGGATTATATTGCTACGACAACCGGCTGACAGAATTGGATGTCGCTAACAACACGGCCTTAAGAGAATTGTATTGCAACAGCAATGAACTGAGCGTTTTGGATGTTTCTAACGCCAGGGGGTTGACCGCATTATATTGCGACGACAATGAGCTGAGCGCGCTGAATGTTTCGTTCAACACGGCTTTAAGAGAATTAGATTGTTCCTATAACACACTGACCTCTCTGGATATTTCAAAGAACGCCGATTTACTAGAATTAGATTGTTCCTATAACCAACTCGCCTCTTTGGATGTGTCGGACGCCAAAGCGTTAAAGGAATTATATTGCTTTGATAACCTGCTGACCTCTTTAGACCTGCGAAGCAATAAAAAGCTGACTTCGTTGTCTATCTACTATGTAGATAGTAGAAATCGCGATTTTCCCAACGACAAGTTAGCGGAGATTTTTGTACATCAAGATATACTATGCCTTGGCAGGGGGCCGCGTACAAGCGGCGTCAAAGGTATTTTCGAGGCCAACAAAGAGACGTTGGATATGCGCATCATCTCCTATGACGACAACGGCAGCCCGGTACAGGACTATGACGAGGCTGCCTATGAGGCGGCATGTCCGTAATACGGCGTACTGAAAAAGGCTTTTTTACGGCAAACCGCAAGCCTTTTAGCCTAAGGCGCTACGATGGATGTCGGCGTCAACACACGAACAAAAAACAACATTCGGCAACGTTAAAAAACATACGCATCCGCGCTGCACCGTTTATCAAAAGCATCGTCCACCCGGAGGCGTGTCCCGCCCCTACGAAGCCGGGACGTACGGGCTATAGCGCGCCCGCCAAGAGACGCTTCTTGCCAATGAGAAAAAGCCGACTCAATGTTGGATAACAAGCCTTTTAAGTTGTTCAGAATTCTCGGTCAAGGATTTTACCCTGACAATGTATAGCCCCTCGGGATAAGTAGAGGTGTCTATGGTGATTTTTTTATTAGACATAATCTTTTTGTTAGAAAGAGCATTATTAGCTCGATCTACTAACCGGAAACTCGTGGCATACATAACGGATCCCGTATGGGAATTATATATCTCAATTTGATAGTCAAAAAACTTATCGTCTACTGGTATTGTTTCTATTGGCACAAAATTATCTTCTCCTAGCATAATTGGACCATCGTTTGCAGAGCCTATAATTTCGGGCTGGTTTTCGAAGTGAACTTCGTTCTTCCGTTGAGGGGCAATTACGGTTATCTGTAACGTATTATCAGCCGGATTAGGACTCATGTTAAACAATGCGTCATCATCGTTCGCATCGGGAACCACACTAGCCGGATTAGAGCTCGTTTCAAACGATGTGTCATTATCATTCTCATCGGGAATCACGCTAACCGGCGTGTTAAATGCATTGGCAGGTTGTTGTTCGGGCAATACCAAATAGGTATTCATCTTGGTATCGCATCCGCATAAGTTCGATACGGTAACCTCCACCTCTACGATCCCCGGTTCGGATACGCGAATAGGCGGGCTATTGATAGAATTGTTGGGCACAGGCTTTATGGTACGTGGATAATAGTCATAGAATTTTTCTATGGGTAAATCATTATTTAGGAATAGATCACTTGTGTAGTATCGATTTTTAACAACAAAATAATGATCGATCAAGTCATATTTCCCCGCTACGCTGTTGATGATCGGTGCGCTTAAACAGTGTCTATATGGAAAATACCTATACATAGACTGAGGAAGGTAATATAATATAGTATCTTGAGCATACAGTTTTATTTTAAAGCGATAATCCTGATCGGAAATCCGTGGTATTGCTGATATTCTTCCTACCAATCCTCTCTTCTGCAACACATATCCTATTACCTCTTCATTCATGAGTAACGTCTCTTTGCCTATAGATTTTGCTAGCAAAGGCTCTCCGGTATGGTATTTTCTATGTATATCCGTATGCGTTAATGGTTCTTCGTCCGAAAATTCCTTGCCCCCTAAAAGAGATACCTTTCTCTTTAGCGTAGACCCCATTAAAATCTTTCCCGTTAAATCCTTTGTTATCTCCTCTTCATACTCATCTCGTGAAAGTGTTTCCATTAGCCAACACAACTTACCAGAACACGGAATCACATTAGAGCCCACGCCCACATATGCTGGAACACTCGTCCAATCAAATGGATATCGCTGATAGCTTATATCCAATGGCCAATAAAAATTAAATCGCTGAGTAGGTAGATCTAAGGATAAATGCGTTGGAACCCCTAGAACATCTTCTACTGGTACTGGTTCCTCTTCGATACATTCGGGGCGTCTTGGATCATTTTCACCTGAATTGTCACATGGCAAATAGCGCTTTGGTGTCGTTGGAGTGGTGTCTGGGGGAGGAGGTATATACAACTCAAGGCTAAGCCTGTTATTTTTCCATCTTATCCTATGGCGCCCACCAGTGTTTAATTTGATGGATAAGGATTGATCGTTCAAAATGATGTTATCGTCCACGACAACGTCTCTTGCGTTGCTCCAATCAAAAGGCCATATCGCGCTTGAGTCCGCCGGCGCAGTACCGGAAGGCGCATGTTGCAAGAGCAGCTTGGTCAACGCGTCGCTGGGAAATTCAATTTGCGGGGGCTTCTGCAGACGAACTTTTTTGGTCGCTATATAGGACGCTTGTGTACAGCTAATGCCAACTTCAGCCTGCAGGTCTATCACCCGGGTCAAGTTCGGAGCCAATTGCCTGGATAATCTCGTCGTATATCCATAAGGATTGCTTAAAGACACTAAGCCGGACTCAGAAGGGTTTATCGACCACTGGGGCATACCTGTCAAGCGTATTCTATCGCTGCGTTTGAGCCTATAAGCTCCGGATTGGCATATTTCCGAGGGGCCGGAAATGCTAATATCTTTAGAAACGAGTGAGTTGCGACAAAATGCTCCACAATCGGTAGTATTGGGGTCTTCGTTCAGCTCCGACGCCAGCCAGTCGCCGTTTCTCAGGCTGAACGAAATATGTTTTTCATTTCTGTCCACTACTTGTGTGGCGTCAAACTCTGTGGAAAAATTATCAAAGGGGCTGTCTTTGGGGGAGTTTCTATCGCGGTAGCCGCCGCTATATCCGCGTACATAATCCTCATGGGCGAGTTTAACATTGTTTTTACCCCCTATGTCCAGCGCGCTGGGCGTGGGGATAAAACAAAACTGATCGCTGAGAGAGATATCGTAGTTATAATCTGCAGTTAAGAATGATGAAGAGCCTCCTCCGTTTAATGAAACATCTGAGCCTTTCAGCGAAAAAGATCCTCCACCGTAGTTATCGAAGGGTAAAATGCTTTCAGGGCTATATTTTCGAACATTGAAAAGGGTAACACGGACGCGGATAAACCACAATATATATTTGGTATAGGCTAAATAGCCTCGGTATATCTGCTCTTGTACAAGGGGTATAGACTTCGCCCAAAACTCAGCATCGTACCTTGCGCTTCCGGGTATAGTGGATAAAACACTAACAACAAAAAGTCTCGGATTGAAAAAAAGTTGACTTCCAACATAAGTTACCATCGCATGAAGCAAACTGGTAATGGGATTCCCTTTATGCCCTGCATCAGCATTAACTCGGATCAGATCATCGCCGGCTTTAAACCCCTGGTCGCTGCCGCATTCGCTGCCGTTGCTGATCGCTATATTGCGTATGCTATCCTTAGGATAGCCTCAATTTCCCAGTCCTCTCAATTCAGCAAAAAAGTCGTTATGCATCTTATTATCAATACGAGAATACACATTGACAAAATTCTTTAGCAGTTGCCTGGAGGCCGGCGCGTCTAAAATGGATATCATGTTCAAAGGGCCATAAACACTAGGCGCTAAATCCGGTATATAAGGCTCAGCAAAGGGAGTAGCGACAAGAGGCGCCACTACTTTGTCAATGAAACGAAGCCCGGTAGCCACTTTAATGCCTAAAGACGTCAGATGGCGCGCCATGAGTTGCAGGCTCACCGGAACATTCGCCCCTTGGTGCGGAGCGTCGTGGCTTATGAACAGGCGCGTATCGTGTTTCAAACCGTGTTTCTCCATGTCGGTCAGCGCGTAGCGGGCGATGACCCCGCCCATGCTCTGCCCCAAAACCACATTTTTTGTCGTGCTGCCTGCTTTGTTCAGGTTCACCCATTTGATGACCTTTTCCAAGGCGTAGGCGTTGCGCTGCATGTAATCCACACCGTTATACCAGTTTACATAGATGATGTCGTATTTCCTCTGCGAATTATAGATAAGGTCTTTCAATAACGTACTGTTAGATGCGAGCACAGATTCTCTAAAACTGCTATAGTCCCTATCCCCGTTTTTTTGTTCGGGCTTAAGAGCGACGCCCCGATCGTATCCCTCCACGACAATAAGTGGATTTTTGATAACCTTGGTGGTACCTGTATAATGCACTGTTATTTTTACTCTGCCTTTCTTGTCTTTATACGACGTATCCGCTACAAGCGTCAGCGTATCCAGGACGCCGCCATACAGAGTATCCCGTACACCACCAGAGGGCGGAGGGCTAAATTGCTGCGAGGCAATCTTGTCGACCATGTTATCAAATGAAGGTGAAATACTATTTTGGCTGGAGTTGGAGGTAGGAGCCGTGCGTTGTGCAAAACCCGAAGAGGTGATTTTGATCCGGGATCGACTATAAAGCGAGGAGCCGTCTTTGAGCGTTAACCTATACCTCCATGTTTTTATCCCCGCCTGATCGTAGCGCACGGGAAGGTGCGGAAGGTTACCTTTGAATTGTATAGGCGATACACTAAACGGCGACGACACTTCTCTAAATCCTCTGCCGTCGTCAAAATCGACTTCTATTCTTTCTATCTCGTCGTTGACGTTCGAATAAAAAATATCCGAAGGTATTTTTACCGCTATCTCAAGACCCCTGTAAGCATTTATCGCCGGAGCCATAGCGAAGGTCTGACGGGTCTCGTAGGGGTCTTTCCACACCCCGCGCTTGTATTTATCGTAAAGCTGTCCTCCCTTGTATTTGATGTAGTTGAGCTGACGTCTATTTTTCGCGCTGTCCACGAATTTTGCGTACTTAAAATACAAGCCCGTAAGCACAATGACGCCGGAATAGCCTTCATTGGCTTTTTTGCGGCTGCTCCACAGCCGCTCTGAAAACTGCTGAGGCGTTACAAAGCCTTCCGTAGCGTCCTCGCTTATTCGGCTGGAAAGCAGCGTATGGTATATCCGTTGCAAAACCGAAAGATCGGTATATACGCTGTCTTTTATGGAGCCGTCAAAGGCGGCCACGTCGACAAAGTCTATGCCGTAATCCAGCAAAATACCGTGGGGCACATAGCTTTTTTCCAGAGGCGCAAACAGGGCCTCCATCGTATCGGCAAATTCGGTGTGGATGACAGCCGGACTATCCGATGGTTGCGAGAGCGCGCCTTGAGCGACAAAGACAAGACACATTAACGATACAATCTTTTTCATGAGGTTTAGGTTGAAGGGCACATAGGTAATCGAACAATAGCCGCCGTAGTGGCGTCAACACAGCGGCGCCTCATCGGGACGAGATGAAGGGCTCTTGGCCCTCCGCTCTCCTTTAAAAAATGCCGCTGCCTTAAATATAAAAGAAAATCTATTGAAAAGCGCTCGGCTCAATGGAGTTTTCGAGTTCCCGCTAAATAAAAACGACCGTACACGTTTAGCAAACCATAACCGCATAGCCTCTTTGAGCATAGCTGCAGGGCTATACGTACCGCGCGCTCTTGAAGATAGCGGTAGCGCAGTCTGCCGCCTGACCATCAGAGGGAAGAAGTTTCAGGGCGCCGCACACCCTGCAACCCTAGCGCCGCGACTGGCGTCCGGCTTACCCACAAATTGCTTTCTTAAAAAAAAGTCAACGTCATACATAACGTCCGTCGCGACGTGTTGGCGCAACCCGGGCGCGACGGTATACATACAGCGTCTCCGCCACATGAAAAAGAGGGACGACTCTATCCGCATGATAGGCAAAAAGCCGTTTTGTCCGTTTTAAGTTTTTTATGGTCTTTTGGGTTCGTATACTTGTCGATCTCTCATGATGATGTCGGCGTAGGGTTATGCCTGCGCTCGCTGTCGAACACGCCACACGTATGCTTATCCACTCTGCACAGTTTATCAAAAGCAGCATCCACCCGGAGGCGTGTCCCGCTCCTACGAAGCCGGAGTTTGCCTTCGTGGGCCGCTCTAACGTGGGCAAGTCGTCGCTCATCAACCTGCTGGCCCACAGGAAGGGGCTCGCCAAAACGTCGTCTATGCCGGGCAAGACACAGACGATCAATCATTTTTTGATCAACGACAGCTGGTACCTTGCCGACCTTCCCGGTTACGGCTATGCCAAGGTGAGCCGCAGCCTGTACAAAGGCTGGGAAAAGACCGTTACCGACTACGTTATGCGTCGCGAAAACCTTTATTGCGTCTTTGTGCTTGTCGATGCGCGGCATGCGCCTCGGCCTTCCGATCTGGCGCTGCTGAAGCGCCTGGGCATCCAAAAGATACCGCTGGCCATCGCGATGACCAAAAGCGACAAGCTGTCGCGGCCCAGGCGGTCTCATGCGCGCGAGCGCCTATGCGAGGCGCTGTACGCCGACTGGGAGGAGTTACCCCCTATCTTTGTAACGTCGTCTAGGGCTCGCGAGGGCCGAGAAGAGATATATCGCTTTATAGAAAAGGCTATGGCACGGCATTTTTGAAAGGTATGCTTATCTTTAGGGCATGGATTTAAAAGAGATAGCGTCGGTAAAGGGTCGCAGCGGCCTGTTCAACGTGCTCAAGAGCACGCGCACCAAAGTGGTGCTCCGTTCGCTCGACAGCGGCTCTGCCGGACTGGTGGCCGTGCCGACACAGGGTGTCACCCTGCTGGATGAGGTGTCTATATACACGCGCTCAAAGGAAGATATGGTGCCGCTGCGCGAGGTGCTGCAAAGCGTATGGGAAAAATGCGCCGACACGCTCACCGTAGACGTACAGGCAAACGATAAGGCGTTGCGGGCCTTTATGAAGTCTATCGTTCCCGAATACGACGAAGAGCGTGTATACGTGTCGGACATCAAAAAGCTGATAAAATGGTACGACCTTCTGCTGCAAGGGGCGCCGGAAGCCATAAAAGGAGACGCCGCAACAAAAAAAGAACATGCCGACGCCGACAAAGAAACGTCTACGTCTCCTAAAGGTCGGAACAAGGAGAAAAAGCCCGGGCCTGCAAAAAAGGCAGCAAAACCCGCGGCCACCTCCGCTAAAAAAGATACCTCCAAAGGGTGACTTCCACAGCCTCAGGGTGACTTCCACAGCCTCATGCCACCCTATTGATGTAAAATAGCGGCAGGGGGTTTGTTTATTTCCTCGGCATTGGCGATTTTGACGAGAGCTTACCTTATGTGTATATGGAGCGCGCGATGAGTTTTTCTTTTGATTCGTTTTCCGGATGGAAGGCGTATGCCGACAAGCGACGCAAGCCCCTTATAACCGCTGTGCTGCAATACGAAAAGGCGGAAAAGGGCCGCGGCGCCAACAGCGTGTGGAAGGGCTTGGAGAAGGCGTGGGGCGTGATGAAAGACGCTATACATACCGGCCTGCATGAAGATATGGTGTCGCGCTCGGGCATGATCAACAACGGAGCCAAAAAGGTGTTCAACCACCCCCAGGCCGTATTGTCAAAGGAGTTTCAACGTCTTGTAGCTCGCGCTCTTGCCGCCAAAGAGGTCAACTCGTGCATGGGACGCGTGGTGGCGGCGCCTACCGCCGGCGCCAGCGGCATCATGCCGGGCGTACTGTATACGCTGCAAGAGGTCCATGGCGTGCCGGATAAAAAGATTTTGGAAGCCATGCTGTTGGCCGCCGGCATAGGGCTTATCATAGAGCAAAGAGCGTCTATCTCGGGAGCGGTAGGCGGCTGTCAGGCCGAGACCGGCACGGCGGCGGCCATGGCTTCCGGCTCCATCGTACACTGCCTGGAAGGCGGCACCGACAGCGTGTTTAGCGCGGTAGCCATCACGCTGCAATGCATGCTGGGCCTGGTCTGCGACCCCGTCGCCGGACTGGTAGAGGTGCCCTGCGTGGTGCGCAACGCCAGCGCCGCCGCCATCGCCAACAGTTCGGCGCAGATGGCGCTAGCGGGAGTAGACGGCGTGATACCGGTAGACGAGGTGGTAGAAGCTATGGGCGAGGTGGGCGCCGCCATGAAAACGCGCTATAAAGAAACCGCCCTGGGCGGACTGGCCATTACGCCTACCGCCAAAGCGATAGCCAAAAGGACGCTTATCCACGACATCGAGATCCTTCCCGACGCCGACGAGCCGTGAAGAGCGCACGGTAAGCATAGCCTGCGCGCGCCCTGCGTATAACGGCGTAGAGCACGCTATGCCCCTATAAACCCTGGGAAAATGGCGTGTCCAAACACGTATACCAAAAAGGTGGCGATAAGCGCCCACACCAGCGCGCTCGCCAGCATGTAGAGAAGGATACTATGGCGTGGCACGCCAAAGCTCACGGCCAACAGCGTCCCTATAACAGGGGTCAACAAAGGAGGCGTGAGCGCGGCGATACCGATCATACCGTATTTTCCCCACAGTCTCACAAACCGCCTGTTGCGCTTGGAAAAGCGACGCCCCAGCCGCGGAAAAAGGGCGATGACCCTGGGCTTTACCCAGGCGCCAAAAAAGGTGAAGATCAGCACGCTGAACATCATGCCGGCGGCGGCGAGGAAAGCGGAAAACAGGGGATGAAAGCCCGCCACAAAGCCGCCCACAGGAGCCATGAAGAACTTGAACATGCCCGACACAAAGATAAGCGCTATACGCGCCAATTCGTCGCCCATAACATTAGCGATAAAGCGTATACGGCCACGACCGTAAGCCGGCAGCGCCTGCCCTAAAAGAGTCTTGTATAAGAACAGGCTTTGGAGAAGAAACGCCCATTGCTTCAACATACCAAAAAACGGCGGTAAAAAGAGGGTATCGCGAAAATATTTTTTCCATTACGGCAGCCTTAGCTTATTTTGTTATATCTTGTTACGTGTTGAGTATCGCAAAAATACTCTTCCTGATTAACGTATAATCTTTTTAAGCGTCGATGGATAACCCCTAAAATAACCCTAAATATGAAAAAAATATACCTTACCAGCTCCTTGTTTTTGTTGTTTAGTCTTGTCGCCAGAGCCCAGCTCAGCGAAGACCTTGAGCGTAAAATCTATGAGGCCTCCAAAAAAATAGAGCCCAAAGTAATCGAATGGCGCCGGGATTTTCATCGTTATCCCGAACTATCGAATCGCGAGTTCAAGACCGGAAAAAAAATAGCCGACTACCTTAAGACCCTGAAGATAGAGGTCAGATACCCCATTGCCAAAACCGGCGTGGTAGGCGTTTTGCGCAGCGGAAAGCCCGGCCCCACCGTTGCCCTGCGCGCCGATATGGATGCGCTTCCCGTGGTAGAGCGCACCCCTGTACCTTTTGCCTCTAAGGTAAAGGGTACCTATCTGGGCAAGGACGTGGGCGTCATGCACGCTTGCGGTCACGACACCCACATGGCTATCTTGCTCGGGGCCGCCAAGGTATTGTCCGATATGCGGTCTTCGCTAAAGGGCAACGTGGTGTTCCTCTTTCAGCCTGCCGAAGAGGGCGCCCCCGAAGGCGAAGAAGGGGGCGCCGCCCTGATGATAAAAGAAGGCGCGCTGGACGACCCCAAGGTAGACGTGGCCTTTGGGCTGCATGTAAGCTCGCAAATACCTATAGGCGTGGTGAGCTTCAGGCCCAAGGGCATCATGGCGGCAGCGGATATGATTCAAATAAACGTCACGGGCAGGCAAGCCCACGGCTCTACCCCGTGGTCGGGGGTAGACCCCATAACGACCTCGGCACAGATCATCAACGGTCTGCAAACCGTGGTGAGCCGCCAGCTGGACCTGACCACCGCTCCCGCGGTAGTGACCATCGCTACGATAGACGGCGGGGTGCGCAACAACATCATCCCCGAGACGGTGCGCATGACCGGCACGCTGCGCACGCTGGACAAAGAGATGCGCACACGTATGCATGAGCGCATACGCGTCGCCGCCGAGGGCATCGCCGAGAGCATGGGCGCCAAGGCCG
>JBCEWB011001827.1:0-15059 GCA_039654565.1 Peronia peronii | reverse complement strand
AAATGTCTACGGAAAATTATGGGCATTAAATGGAATGAGTTTAAAACAACAGAAGAAATAAGGGAAATTTCAAAGCAACCCCACACAGAAAAAAAAAATTAAGAAAAGAAGATGGCGCTACGTCGGTCATACTTATAGAGGGAAAGACCGCAGAATATCAAGCGTTGCGCTGGGAAATCGAAAGCAAAAGAAAGAGGGGTAGACCGAAAGTGACACTTAAAAGAACTATCATGAGAGAGGTCAAAGAAACAAGAATAGATAGAATGAGAAAGCTGGCTGAGACAGCACAGAGAAGATCAGAATGGAAGAAGACTGTGACCGCCCTATGCGACGTATGACGGCGCGGGAAGAATTTCAGATTTCAGGTAACAGAAGTACAATAACAAACTTTACTAAAATGTTTACGATTTCATAACATGTCGAATCAGTTACAGCACATACAACATCTCCTTATGGGGCCTTCCGCTCGTCTCGTAATAGTCCCTAAATATTATACTAATGATAATATGCAAGTTCATTACATTGTTGTTGTTGTTGTTGTTGTTATTGTTTTTAGTTGTTTCTTTCCTATTATGAGGCTATCATGGAATATAATAATCAATGTCAAACAATCCTAGAACTCTAACAGAGATCAATGCCGTTGCATAATTTTTCCAGGCAAGTACTGCCAGATTTTCGTCTTGATCACAAAAATTCATCTATTCAAATAGAATCAGGTCTCTGTGTCGTGGGTCTTTCTCAAATATAGCTATCGCTAAAATAATTATAACCTTTTGAGAGCAGTATTGAAGCTCATGGGTGGAACAACAGAGTTTTTGTTTGTTTGTTTGTTTGTGTGTGTGTTTTTCCTTTAATTTAGCCGATATATTAGTAAAAATACAACATATAGTCAAACAACATTAAGTGCACTAGATTGCAATGAAAGTCAATTCAAATTACATGTATAATGAAGACAATTTATTAAAGAAAACAGTGTGGTTTTTGCGGTGAACATGATCCAGTGAAAGAAAAAAGACAGAGAAATACCAATCCATTTATGAGTTTATAGGAAAACCTAAGGAAAGAACGACAATAAGAGATGTATCATGACACAAAGCTAATGACTGCTAATTTAAGTCCACTAGAACACACCCTAGCCCTAACCCTAATTTTAATACTACAATCAAACAACATATACAGCACAACCGTGTTTGATTGCAGGGTTAGGGTTAGGGCTAGAGTTAAGGATAGGGCTAGGGTTACGGTTATGGTTTGGTACGCTCTAATAGACTTAAAGTAGGAATCATAATCATGCCCCTAAATAATTGGAAGGGAATAATCGATATGTGCCAACCCAGGTTTCGACTTCAGTTGCAGAAATAGGCTAGGATCAAAGAAGACGACGAATGCCAAAAAATTCACTTGTTTTTATCGTTTGGCCGTTGCTGCTTGTCCATTCTAGCTGAAATGAATATATTATAATTTGGTGAATTACGGGTGGGAACGAAAACGTAAAAATGATTTACATTCGATACCGGCACACCGGAAGTTAAAAGGTATTCCCAACTCCCAACACCCCCCCCCCCAAAAAAAAAGAAGCCAGTCACAGCCCGGTTGACCGTTCTGCGACAAACGGCATGTAGATCTATCTAAGACACCACAGGGAGAAAGAAAAGATTAAAAGTACAATCGTAAATGTATATGGACAAACAGTGAAAAGTTATTCATCAATTAAACAGCTGTGGCAAAACAACTACGTGCTGACTACGCTTTGTTAGGAGGGTGATTATTAGCACTGACATAGGCCTACGGTACACGGTTATCGATAATCCTGTAGCCCCAACCTACAGTGTATATGGATCAGATTGCTGGAATTATAAAAAGTGGCGCTCAATCAAAACAAAGTAAGAATTTCGAAACCAGCAATAAAAGTATTGAAATATTATATTATCAGTACAACTGGAGTAATGAAGTCATATGGTACCGTGGCTCTGGCAGAACGAAAAAAAAAATTATAGTTGACTAGAAAAAAAAAAAAAAAGTACGGCATAAAAAAAAAAAAAAAAAAAAAAGCAGCTGCATAGTACAAATTCAACAGTGCTCCTGCAGATGAGGAACGCCTATATAGGGAATTGCAATTTTGTTTAAAGGTGAGTGTATTATATGTGTATGTTTTCTTTTTCTTTTCTTTCTTTTTTTTTTTTTTTTGTTATTTGTTTGTTGTCTTGCTTGTTTGTTTGTTTGTTTTTTTTTGTTTCTATGGTTTGTTTTCAGTGCATGTTTTTAAAACAATTAAAAATAGACAAAAAAAAGTGCAACATGATTCCCTGCTACAGAAAAACATAATGGGAGCTCTGAAAGCCTTCGAATGGTAATAAACGCTAAATGATAATCTGCAAGTATATTTTACATAGTTATTCACGACATATTGTTTTGTCAGTTCCGTCAGACGTTGAATAAAAGTTGGAGTTTTTGTTTACTCCAGCAACTCAACAATAGAGTAGCCTCCCATGGACAAATTGACTTAATGGTATCGAATCTCAAAACTCAGCAGTCGACTAACCGAAGTAACAAGTCGCTCACGTCATCCTCCTCTACTTTTGATGCCCTCCTTTAACTAGAGCTATAATCATTATATTAAGCTCCCACAAATCATTTAAGAGAAGGAAAGTAACACTGTGAACCAAACATCAATAGAGCTATTCAATCTCACTTGTGTCAGCTTGAAAAGACATCAGTTGAATTATACGACGCTTATCAATCGCTGCTTTCGAAACTGTAAAAACATGAAAGATCACATCTGTTTATCTCGGCATTGTTTGTTTCGTATTTTCTTTAGTTGATTTGTCGCCCAGAAATAATTGGCAGTTCTTGCCAACCATTTATTTTTGAATTTGCTGTCTCTGATGTTATTCATATTACCACCACGTGCCGCCTGCTCAGATATCATTATTATTATCGAAATGTGTTATCTGAAGTCGACATTCTTCACAAATTACATTAAATACGGGGAAGATAGGAACGCTTGTGGCTTGAGATATTCACCACATTCAAGTTTTACCATTAAATCCATGAGTTTTACTCGCTGTTAAATCACAACATCGATACCAATAGCAGTTTGCCCACCTACAAGGCGTGAATTGTTGTTTTCACTTCCTGACACTCATCGTCACATCTTGATATATCGAAAGGCCAGCTTAGTCATCGATTATTTCGAAATAGATTCAGCATTATCCTAAGATTTCAGTAGTTCGAAATGTCTTGGGGAGGTCAGCAGTATGTAAGTGTCGCAGATGGGTGGAATTTAATAAAACTAGATTAGGGACTACAACTACTACAAGTAGGTCTAGATCTAGACGTCTAGATCTAGATTTAGAAGACTCTTAAATTTAAACTTAAATTTTAAAATATCTTTACACTCCAGATTGCAGGCTTCATATAGATCTAGATTTCGAATTCACAGGTGAAAGTTTGATCGAGACTCTTAAATGCAACTACAGAATAAATTGGATCTAATTTTGACACTGAGGCCCAGAACACTAGTTGAAAATTACACCCAAATCTGATGCAAGCTTTATAATATAGATCATGTAATCACTTATATCTAGCGTTTTTTTCTAGTGCTTATCAGGTGTCAACAGTCTCTGATCAAATATAGAAATTTGGTTGTCAGAAATCAAAGCATTTGCTCAGACACAACAAATAGGTAGATCTTCTAGTATCCTCACCAATTGAGCTGAAAATGTTACCATTGAAATATCAGTGTTTTGGTAAGAAGTTTCGAATTTGTTGAATTTTAAATCAGTAGAATTATTTCTTTGGTTGGCATAGTCTGAACTGGCAAGAAGGCAAAGATTTGAAAATGTTTAGCACCTATTAAAAATATATACTAGGGCAGGGAATGCCACAAATTCTATAGATATCAGTCCCACTTTCCCCTGTTGGTCAGAAACATCTGAAAATATAGGCCTGTATTTTGAAAATTAAATTCAAATGTAATAGGAAGAAAGAGTATATCATGTACATTATTTTTCAGGGTGCACCTTATGGTCAGCCACCTCGAGGACAGTATGGTGCACCACCTGGACAACAACCTGGTGGATATGGAGGTGCTCCTGCTTATGGTGCACCCCCCACAGGTAACTAATGGGTATAATTCTTTGCAACACAAAAGCACAGAGAGAATTTCTAGCATTATCAGTGATCTTTATATCTAGCCCAGTACTAATTAGCAATTAGTTTAAACGATCCCAAAAATGCATCAGAGTAAAAGAATTCTCAGACCAACGGATTTTGTGCTCATTTTATTTTGCTTTTTTTTGGCTCATGAGATTTATGCTCTTCTGCACACTATAATAACTTTGTTGTCTAATTGCATGGATGCATAGTAATGAATTGACATATATATTCAGAGCATGAAATAATTCAGTATTGAGGATCTCCCTTATAATGTCACATGGAGAAATGTCCTATTTAATAAGCCTATTTTTATAAGGACAAGTTGTGCATGTTAAGTTTGAATTTGTTTTATTAGACTTTATTGATAATTACAATGGAATTATAATTCCAGCTTGAAAACAGTGAAGAAAATATACAAAAAATGACTTAATTAGATTTTGACATTGTGAGCCTGAATATGTGTATACAAAGGCAGTGGTTATAATTTCAGTACTAGGATTTAAGAAATTCAGTGGTGAGACATATTTTAATTGTGTTGAATTCCATGAATTGCAATTTATTAAACAAATTCAGGTCAACAGCAGCCACCTGGCTATGGCGCTCCTCCTAGACAGCCATATGGAGGAGCCCCGCCAGGACAGGGTTATGGAGCTCCCCCTGGTGGACAAGGATATGGGGCTCCGCCAGGTGGGCAAGGTTATGGGGCTCCCCCTGGTGGACAACGTTACGGAGCTCCTCCTGGTGGACAAGGTTATGGAGCTCCCCCTGGTGGACAAGGCTATGGGGGTCCTCTAGGAGGGCAGGGTTATGGCGGAGCCCCTCCCTATGGGGGAGGGGGTGGAGGTCCTCCTCCAGGTGTGAGCCCAGAACTTTGGACATGGTTTCAGGTTGTTCTTAAATTTATGATTTCATAGTACTCAAAGCTATATTTTTGCATTATAATTAGTGTTTCACTGGCTGATGGTAAAGAATTACTTCGTTAGATTTGAAAATGTTAGAGTTTAAGTTAGGGACTTCTTTGTTCCCTTACATCTGTAGCAGATTTCTTATTTGGATTAAATGTACAATTTATTGGGAAACTTGATTTATTGTATTAAATGAGTGAGAAAAAAAAAAAAATAGTAAGGAGTGGTATAGTGGCACAATTTTTTTTCCCTCCTAGGCTGTAGATGCAGATAATTCAGGGAAAATTACAGCTACAGAGCTTCAGCAAGCACTCATGAATGGTAACTGGTCACCCTTCAATCCAGAGACGTGTAGGCTGATGATTGGCATGTTTGACAAAGACAGGTGAAACATTATAAATAAACTGAAGAAAACATAATCGATTGATGAATAATTTTTGAAGAAATTTGACAGGATATGTTGGAGAAGGAATATTTTTTATGTCTTAGAATTCAAGTTGTAAATTGTATCAAAAGTTTTGAAAATGATTTTCCATGTTTCAGTGTTAATTAGATGTTTAGCTCTTTCACTGCCATTATGGGCATACCAGTTTAATCTGGTGTGCATCATTTTGTGGTAAACCACTTTCTTATGCAGACTATATGTACTACTCACTTAAAGATGTACAATATTTTTGAAAATAAGGTTACATGATGTCAATGTTTGTCACCTCTATGCCCATATTATTAGTGAAAGTGAAATACCTGATTCAATGTCAGTAGCAGAAGGATAAATGAGTAGAAACATTGTGAATCGGAATGCAATATTGATAAAAAATTTTCTTTGTTTTACACACCTTGGATAGAAATATTTATAAGAATTGTAGGTATCTCAAGCAGATACTATGTAGGCTGAGTGTCTCTGAAAATTTTCATATTTGAGTGACTTTACCCCTCACTGATATTAATAGGCAGTAGGCATCCTTCAGTCTCCGAAGACTATGGAGTTGCACTCTGGACATTTCTTCTGGTACAGCGTCTGGTGTGGCTGGCCAGTCTGATACGGGAGTGGCAGTGTCTGTAGCAGAGGGCACAGATGAAGTCTGACGCTGGTGTGTCTGTCTGGGCTGTAGGTTTTCTTCCCATCCTCTTTGTCTGAGCAAGTGTCTCTTCGAAGTTGGAGAGACCTTTTTGCACAGTCTGTCTCCAGACTGACCGTTCAAGGGCTGTTGCTTCCCAGTTGTTTTGGTCGATGTTCAAAGTTTTATCTCCCTCTTGCATATGTCTTCGAAACCCAACTGTAGTCTGCCTGTGGGATGTTTTCCCTCCACAAGTTCTCCGTAGATGAGATCTTTAGGGATCTGTCTGTAATCCATGTGCACGACATGGACAAGCCGGCGCATGCATCTCTGTTTCAGCAGCGTGTACATGGTAGTGCGTCCAGCTCTTTCCAGGACAATGCTGTTTGGGATCTTGTCCTGCCAGGTAATGTTCAGGATGCGTCGGAGGCAACGCATGTGAAAAGCATTGAGCTTCTGCTCTTGTCGGGCACGCAAGGTACAGGAGGGTGCTCACAACACAGGTTTTGTAGATTTGGATCTTTGTGTGTTCAGTCAGTTTTCTGTGTTCATGCTTTCTTTGTTAGTCTGGTCATGGTGGTAGCTGCCTTGCCGATGCGCCTGTTGAGCTCTGCATCAAGTGAGAGCGTATCTGAGATGGTTGTGCCCAGGTACATGAATCACGGACGACATTCAGTTCGTGGTCATTGATGTTGACTGGAGGAGAGTCAACGTCCTGTCCCATGACTTCTGTTTTTTCACTGATATTACTCTCCAAATATTTTTCCAGGAGTGGCACAATTGACATCCATGAATTTGCAGCATTATGGAAATACATACAGGACTGGAAAGCATGCTTTGACAGGTAAATATTTCTGTGAAAATTATAAGCCTAAGATTTAAGATCATATTGTTAACACAAAGCAAATCACTTTTGAAATGAGATGATTAAAGGAACAGTGAAAAACATCTCCAATAGAGAAGTATTTAACATTGATATGAATGGCCAAGAACCTAAAAAAAAAAAGCAAACAGTGAACACTCCTTTCTATTCTTTTGTTACATATTATTATCTGGTGAAAGGGTATACCAATTTTCCATTAGCTTAGTTTTATAGGAGATTAGTTGCCACTGTGTTTCTTGATTTGTCTTCTTTTTTTTTTGATCTTTGCTGACAGACTGAGAGGAGAGGGCATGGAAATAAATTGATTCATTTTTAATCATTTTTGCTGTTAGAACATTTTCTCATAAGTTATAATTTAGATAAAATTGTTATCTTTATTTCAATGACTATGGACAGAATATTTTTTGTATTATAAGGAAATATGAATAGACCATCCATTTTTTATGAAGAAAAAATGCATCGATTTATTCTCCACTGTCTCATGGAATAAAAGGTATGCAATGACTGTCTATATTTACAGTCTAACAAAATCATATAATGCTCTGCTACAGAGCTTTGACAAGTTAATGCCACTTGCTGGAAAGTTTAAAATTAAATTTAGAACAATGACCTTGATGACTTTGGAATGTTAAAAACAAAATGACAACAGTTCTTGCTTATCTTTTGTGTTTCAGGTTTGATACTGATCGATCAGGAAATATTGATGCAAATGAATTTGGAAGTGCACTCCAGACATTTGGCTATCGACTGTAAGTTGGTGTCAGATTCTTCCTTTATTTTTGTTTAGATTTGTTTTTCATTCTGATTTGCCTCAGTATCAGAATGTTTTCGTTTTGCAGTACATAAGTTGCAGCCAGAATTTTGCGTCTGTTTTCTCTGTTAAATGAATATGTATAGAAACATGTAGGTTCTAATGGCAAGACTTAGTCAGTAAGCCACTTCACTGCAATGCTAATTTTGCAGTTCCGTCCTGATGTATAATTGAATGCAGAAAACTCGAACATGCTAATTTTGAATACACAGAAATGTTGAATGCCATTATTGGCCCCGTTCAAATTCCTATTTTTTTTTTTTATTAATACGACTTTCTCAAACTTGCAACATGCATTTCTCAAACAATTTCATCATCATCTACCGGATCTAACAGCAACAGAGTGTTTAATTAGGCCCAATTCTTGCCTGGTCTTGCTCGCCTGAGGCTGTGGGTGATAAGAGAAAGACATGCAGGAGTGGTAAGGAAAGGCGGTGTATAGTACAGGTCTTAATTTGGGCCTCATTGAAGATGAATCACTTGAGATTCGTGGTGTGGTATTTGAGCAGGGTGGTGGACTAGGCCACACATGCTGTCTGTATTGCAAGGAATAACCATAGCCATAATAATCACATGATGTGATGCGCGCACAGCAACATGACAGGGAATAACGTGCTGTCCAGAAGACAATAGATAATGTCATGTAAATGAACTAATGGGTGCTAACTCCTAGAATATTGTTAAGATCGAATCACATTGTGGTTATGTCCTCTTAGCAGCCCTTCTATTTCTTTGCAAAAAAAGACTAAAGGCTGTCACAGAAATCTCGAACTATCGAAGTATATCTTGAACACATTTTTTTAACCCAAGAAATTCAAGTTTTCCATGCTGGAGTATCTGTCTGTCTGCCTTGCTCCATCCTTTGCCCTCACCCACGCTCAGTCCTGTCCACTGCAGAGAGCAAACTGGCACCCATCCTTTACTTTCCACAGGCAATTAGAGCCATAGATAGACTGTTATTCTTGTTATATTCTATGTTACTAATTAATTGTAACATGTACAGAGTTTGTGGGCGTGTATCAAAATATTTTGCATATAGATGTAAAACACTGGTCTGTGGTAAGAACATCAAATCAAAGGGGAAGAAGTAATGGTAGCAGGTTGACTGTAGCTTTACCATGTACGTTACTTGAGGGATCAATTTCTGGATGTATCTGGTAGCCTACATTGATAGCAGTGAAGTGATTAACACCTGTACAAGAGGTTTATTTACAAACACAGTGATGCATCCAAATCAACAAACACTGTCTGAGGGAAATTAATCATGGAAGTAACCAGTTTTATTCAATGCCATTCTTCAGCTCCCCACAGTTCAGTCAACTTGTGGTTCGTGTATTTGACCGCAGAAGGGGAGGGATTAGCATTGACTTTGATGACTTCATCCAAGCCTGTGTGATGCTGAAAGCTCTGACAGATAAATTCAGAGTGAAGGATGTGAACCAGAGTGGACAGATTAACATTGGATATGAAGAGGTATTGTGTCATTATATTTTTCCAGGAATTTAAGTCTTTATTAGAAATGAAATCTATTTTCTAACATTGATAGTTTTTCAGGGATCACTTTTTCATTGCTGATCATACTTCAGGCTATAATTTATAAAGGCTTTAAAAAATGTTTGGAAACCTTACATCAGTAGTGGAAACAAGCCTGAATTGGTTGAGATAGTCATCTTTCTTTCTGCCATTTTATCTGAGATTAGATCTTGCCACTGTTCTTTAGAAGAGCAGTTAGGTCTCATTTGGAGTTCATGGCAGATGTTGTGTGACTGGTGTTGAGGCAGTGGAAAAGCTAGGAGAGATAATAAATGTGTAACTATAATGATGAAACTCAAAACAGATGAGGCCAAAACATTTCAATCATTATATAGAGACTGTACAGCAATGCCAACAGAGCCCCGCCACTGTGGGGAATAAAACTGGCGTTAGCGTAGAATTTGACCCTTGTGCTAGAAAAGGACCAATAACTTTAAAACTAATGCATTAGAACAATAAATTATACATCATATTAAAGCTGAGAAAAATATCTTTCCAACGATGTATTGTTTGTCTTTGAGAAATAAGTAAAAGCTGAGAGATCAAGGTGGAATGAAGAAAAACCGGTAGGTGAAGCGGAATGAGGCAAATGGACCCGACTTTAAGGGGGTCACCTACTTTGGCGCGTAGCGGAACAAAGAAACTCTCCTATGACTGAGATAGTAAATATTCAGGCAATCAGAGAATGGAATGCCATTCACTGCGGAACTTTCAGAATGGATGTTGACGCAGTTTGAAGCGCGCTACGAGTTGGCAAAGTTGGAGGGCTGTGTTTTGAAATTCTGATGTTCTACAGCCTGCGCTAACATTGCACTGTTGAAAAGATAAGCTGAACTTCATTATGCCATAAAACTGTGTTTGTACCTCCTTCCACTCGCCCATTATTAAAATTGAAAGACAACAGTCACAGAAGTTATGCGAGCCAGGAAACCCTTCACACTCGTGGCGATCGATAAACTGTGACGTCACAGGCTTCTGATTTTGCAGGCGCTCATTGGTTAAGGGCTGGCATAACAAGACAGACCTGTCTAATTATAGCTTAGGGATGGAGAATGCCATAAAGGCGTTGAGTTTCAAGTAAAACTAAAAGGGAGAACTTAGCACTTGACATTCTAGATCTAAATCTAGATCTAAAAAGCAAAATTAGTCTGCATTCATGTTTCTTTTAGCAACTGGTGGAAACTGATCGAAGCAGTTAAGAATGAGGTGTGGATAGACTAGATCTATTTACTTTAGTTGTTTTTTCATGAATTATCTAGATCTAGATTTGAAATGCGTTTTCTCAAAAGTAGTTTTATAAACTAATGAATAAGGCGTTTAAAGAATTAAAATTTTATTTATATTTCCTTTTAACTATTTTTGCTTTTAATGGTTTGTGCATGAATTCTGAAAGAAAAGTACACATTTGCATAAATTATCATTAATTGCGTAGTTATGCAAATGAGCTAATTAATGTGCACATATTTTTGCTCTGAATAATCAGAAGTATTCAAAACTTGAAGCAGTGTCCTTATCAATTCCTTTTTTTTACTGCATGCTGGTCAAATTTTTTAACCACACATATAATTTATACTGGCCATCGTTCCAGTTACGTAATTTATGCAAATTATCTCATTTAATATGCAAGCTAGCATAATTTCATTATGCTCATCTGATTACCTGTCTCAAAATACATAAGTATGGCAAGTTTCATACCAATCAGTCAAACATTGCTCTGTTTGTCAGGAAAATGATGTCTGAATGTTAGGAAAAGGTGCCATTTCCCTCCATACTTTCATATAGAGAAAAAAAGAGAGATTTCTTCTCCCAAACGCCCCCTTAATCACATACAAAAAATGACATAGCTTTTTTATTTTTTGATGGATGTTCAAAATTCAGAAACCATTATGATATTTAACTCAATGTCTACAACTTAACATCAAGAAATTAACCCTTTGATGAGGGCAGATTTTTGCATTAGCATTGCTAGACTGTACAGGGAAAAGATTTTGTTTCTACCTTCAGAAAAAACCTTATGGAAGATTTTTGCTTTATTAGAGTGTAGCATATTTGAAAAAAAAAAACATTAGTCAGATCTTCTGAAATTGAAATGATGTTGCTGATTTTTAATGTTTGTTTTAATTGCAGTTTTTAGAGATGGCCCTGGACACAACGCTGATTAAGTAGGGGAGAACATTGGGCAAGAGGTATTATTTTCAGTTACAACATTTCTTCCGCTCCACGAACCGAGAATAAGAAACTGCAGTTATAAATACATAGCAAGTTGTGCATAAATGTGTTTGCCAAATGGACAGCTTCAGCATGCATTTCTTCGCCCCAAAGACTTATTGATGATATGATTGATTTATCAAGTATAGAACAGCTGATGAGAAAAATGTGGCACAGATGCTCAAAGACAGCTGTATTTTTGGCCAGACAAACATGATGAGGAGAGTTTGCATGTTCATCCCATTTATCACCTCTGTGTTGGATATAATATGGACAATGTGAATATGATTGCAATAGATAAATAATTGTTGAACAAGGCAAGAGTAGCCTACTTCATCATTACACAATCTCTTTCTCATGAAAGGCTAGGAATTGAGATGTCCTTTAATAAATATTTCTTAAATTGAAAATTTACCTTCTTAAGTTTGGGCTCTTCTATTTGGTAGTATTTTTGTTACTTCATTTCCCAGCACAGTTGTACTATTAGTGACATTTTATCCCATGAATGTGTAAATTTATGCAGAGCAAACTTCTTTGTTAATTTGCAAATGTATGACATTGCAATGTGAAAGTAATTCGTTATTAATTTGTAGAATAAATTTCCATTCAATTGAGTTTGCATGTGCTTTAGTACCAAGAAATGGCTGATTCAAACTTTTTTGAATTGGAGATTGTCATTTGTTGTTCTCAGTCCATGATAGAAAATATTATGTTTTCAGAATCATCTTACCCTAGAGTTCTTGTCCTCATAGCTATGCTTTTGTGTTTACTCTGACTGTCAGAGTTCTATTTCACACAAATGAAATGTTGATCTTATTCCACTTTATGTTACTTAAGATTTGAGAGACTTACTGAGTCAAGTATTTCCTGTCCAGTTAATAATAAAAAAAGAAAAGCACATCTAGATTGGCAGGGATTTGCATGTCTCATGAAATACAAATATGAATGAAACGTGTTGCTCAAAAAGTTGAAATCGATGAGAGTGTATTTTCAACAAAATTGCAGGTAAATTCCACACCAATGTGAGAGCTGATTTTGATGAGAGTTTTGAATTTTTACTCATGACAACACATATTTGGTAGCTAGGACCATCGGCTTTCTTAGCCCAGAAACATACTGGTCAGTCAATCCAGCAAAAATCGGCGGCAAAGTCACGGATTGAAGTGGTGCAAGAAGGAAAATATAGACAAAACGGATGGTGTAATTATAGTCATCTTTGGCTGTCGCCGGCTGACAGAAGTCGGTCAGATTGAAGTGCGGCATGTTCCACTTTTTTTGACTTGCCGGACGAACTTCGTTCACTTCCCTGCACGTGTCTAAAAATAGCCCAGGCGGAACGTAAAATTGCAAAAATTAAAACTCCTTTTTTTTCATCAAATGTTATTTTTGACAACAGATTTGAAATCAGCGACCAAAAATTGGGTATGGGTGTGAAGATTTTACGATTTATTGCCTATAAAGTGATTCTTTAATTTAAAAAAAAAAATTCAACTTTGCCAGACAAACATAGGCCTAGTGGCTAGCAGTACTCTCTCTCTCTCTTCCTCTCTCTCACACACATGCAATTCATTTTTGAATTTTTGATCATCGTTGCGCAACTGAGACATTAAATGATGATACACTGTATTCACCATTTGTATTCCTTTGCTTTTATTTACTGGATGTACTGACATCGAACGGCTTGGTAAATTTCTTCGTCTCCATCACCACCATAAAGCAAGCTTTTTTTTTTACAGGCGCCATTGAGAAACAACCACATGCTCACATTTAAAAATCCCGCCGGAAGGTGACAGTTTGACGGATTCACTATGTTTATGTTTTTTCCTCTGACAGCCGCCTACCTTTTGGTGGCTGCTAATCGGACGGACCAGTATGTTTTCGGCCTTAGACTAAAGATTGCTGGGATTTTCCAGTCTTCACTAGTTCATGCCATAATCTAATCACATATTGGTGTTGAAAAATTTGATATCAGCTGTGCTGTGTATTCAACTATGTATATTTCATGCCAAGATTGGGACTCAAGTCACTGCCACAGTATTATTTTTGTTTGTTTTTGTTTTTATTATTTTTGTAAGGGAAAAAATATGAGATACCCAAGAAACAGATAAATTAAAATTTTCATGGGTTTTTTTTTAAAGGTGTAGCAAATGAACTTGATGTTTGATTCAAAGCATCATAGTTCATCTTAATATAAGCAGCCTTGCACTTAACAACTATATTTTTTATTTTTCAAACCGAGGAAGAAATGTATCATTTTACTTTGATTTTGGTATAGAATATATCTTTGTGCCTATTTTACTGATTTTCCTATTGGTTGGCCATTGAATATTTTATGTGGTTCCAAATACTGTTTTCAGTGGCAGTTTCATTCAGCCGTGGCATGCAAAAAACTGGCTTTGACATTTACTCTTATCTTTCAAGTGAATGTAATCTATACTTCTGTTGTTTCACAGGTTTAATTATACAGTTCTTAACAATTGCAAATGAGTCTGAAGTTGTGCCGGGTGATCTCGAGTCACGGTTGTTTTTACCCATTACTCAGATACCAAAATTTATACGAAAATTTTTTTTTTTTTTTCACGTTAAAGAGGGTAAAGTTTTTGTTTTGTGGAAAAAAAAAAGAATAATAAATTTGATACCTGAGTTGGAAATTAGAAACTGCTGTAGCTTGAACCGACCCATTTGCCCTGAGAGCAAGACAATTAATAATCAAATTATGTGCAATTGCTAGATGTCTGCATAATTTTATCATGAACTGAAATTTGATGTTGGTAGGATTGATAGAATAAATAGTATTTTGCTTACAGATTTGGTAAGTCAACCAAGTTCTCTAGAATCATTTGGCATGGAAAGTTGCAAATCCCACAGCAGATAAATGCACGAAATGAAACATTTTAGTGAACTAAACATTTTTTTGATATTTAAATTTCTTGGACACAGACATTGTGATGACAAGATTAACAAGAGAAATTGAGTTGTGGAACATAGTGCTTGCCAGTTCATTATACAAGGATGATGAAAATGAAGGACATTTTGCTCAGTTTATTTTACCCAGTGTTTGGCTGCCATTGTGGTATCGCACAGGATATCAGGGCCCAATTTTTGCTATGAATGTCCAGTGTGACTTCAATGCCTGTTTTACCAGATGTTCAACATTTGATTTGGAGTGTTGTTTTTTAAAATTGATTTTGCATTTTCATGTCTTGAACGTTTCGTATTTGATCATTGGACATAACCATAACCCCTTAACTTCCAGAGATCTTTTGTGACAGCTGGTCAGACATGCCTCATCAATGAAGTATTTTGCCAGCTCACAGATCTCAAATGATCATTGTGATGCAGATGTAAGCTGTTTGTTAAATTCCTTCCCCAGTTTGATGTCGTGCATTATATCTTCTTGTAAATTATATAACACTTTCATATATGTCTCGCGGCCAGTCGAAATGAGACGTAAGTCGCTGGGCTAGAACCAAGAAATCGGGCTTTGAATGTGATGAGGGGGG
>JBCEWB011001716.1:0-15061 GCA_039654565.1 Peronia peronii | reverse complement strand
TTGATATACATACAGTCTCCAGGGCAGCTGTCTAGCTCCAATACACACAGCCCTCACTGCAGTGCATTCGTACCCTTTGCAGTACACTTGCCTTCTCTCTCGTACACACTCTGATCCTCTCTTGCTCAGCGGCCAAGCCCTCATATATATACCAGCCCGATCTGAGTTAGTCGAACTGTGTGGAATGTGCTGGGGCCAGGGCATGTGATACACACGAGACCTGACAGGATCCGTGTAGATCGTTCCTGAAGCTCCACGGCGGCACACCACACACCAAGCACACAATTATGGTCAACTGAACATCGCTCACAACACACTTGCGTATACCCCGCATGCATTATCATGATTCGTTACATGCCCGATGGGGGTTTCATTGTTGGAACATCTGCTAACCATCAACCTGTGACATCTATAAAAAAATTCTGCATGTAGATGCGAAATGAATGTCAGTAGTCGGAACATTGGATTGAAGGGGGAAAAGGTAGTGGTTAGTGGTGTGGACGTACCATGTATATCTTCCTGCACATGGCAGACCACTTTTCGTTGTTAGCAGTGAAGTCATTAAATTAGGTTAATATGTGTGTAGTGGTGATAATGCTAGGAATCATTGCTCAAAGCCATCAAAAACTTTACTTTAGGCCATTGGAATGACAATCATGATAACATTCTGTGAGAAATTTATCAGTGGTATATTGCATGATGTGCATTATTATTAGAGTGAAATACCTTGGTAGCTCAATAACCAGTCTCAATGTTGTTCATTTCAGCAAAGAGAATACAGTCCTGCGAGCCAACATGGAGCCTTCCCTAGTCTCTGTCATACCAAATGCAGTCGACCCCACAGTTTTTGTACCAGATCCTTCCAAGCGACAAGCGGGGAAAAGTGAGACATTAGAATATCTTTGCATAGAGTTTGCCTTTGCCATATGTTTGTTCTCTCAAGATAAATGATGTAATTTAATAATCGTAATAAATGATACCATTCAATAATTACCATTCCTCTGCTTTTTCACAGCATGCGTCTGAGTAGTATGAAGAACTTTCAATATTTGGGCGATACAGTTCTTACCAAATATTTTTTCTATGAAAATTAAAGCAGGATGGCAATGTGTTCTAGGAAAATTGCAGGCTTCTTCTTTGTGTCTTTATTCTTCTGTATTGCAGACTGATTCTCCATCACACTTTTCAATGTTGGAAATGGTATTTGTATAAACAGGACCCTGTTGTCATATTTTTGATAATGATGATCTTGTGCAAAGCTTTCAAGATAGAGAAACAAATGTTTGCATCACACTTTCCAGTGCTGGAAATTTTACTTGTATAAACATTGCACATAGTGATGGTCTTGTGATATCAATGCAGAATGACTTATTTAGGTTTATTTGTTGAGGATTGGAAGTTAGCATGAGCAGATATAACATCTAGAGGAAACAGTTTTCACAGCCATCAGTTATTCACCGTAAACAAAGGTGAGCTCATGTGAATGTGTGTCTTATGTTTTGAACATAAATCATTTTTACCTCTTCCTTTTTCTTGCCAGTCACTATAGTAGTCATAAGTCGCCTGGTGTACCGAAAGGGCATGGACCTTTTGGCAGGGATCATACCACCTATCACCAGCAAGTACCCACAAGTCCAGTTCATTATAGGTGGGTGTTTGTCCTGACATTTTTATCTTGGCTTTGTTTTTTTATTCAATTACTTTGCAAACTGAATAAAACATTTTTCTTTGTGTCTCTGTGCCACTTAGCAGATGATTTTTGTTGCTCTAGGTGATTTTCCATGATTTCAGTTCCTTATACCTCATAATTGCAAACTGGCCATTATGAGTAAAAATATTTAAAGCTTTTTTTTTTTTTAGGTCAGAAGATATTCGTTGTAAAGTATATCAGTAGTATAGTATTTTAGTGTCATGATAAATAACTTGCTAAGCCCAAACTTTGCACCTGTTTCGGCATTTCCCGCACCCTATTTAATGATGAACATCACACGTCTTGTGATTTTCGAATTTAAATTCGAATGAATAAATGATCACGTCTCACCTTGTTTGTCTAGGAGGTGATGGTCCAAAGAGGATAATCTTGGAGGAAGTAAGAGAACAATATCAGCTCCTGGACAGAGTCCACATGTTGGGGTCTTTACAGCATAGCAAGATCAGGGATGTGAGTGTGTTTTTTTGTGTTAACCGCTTCATTGCTATCCATAATATGAATTATGTCCAAAAATTGGCCTCTCATGTAGGAAAATGTATGTGGTATGTCCACATTGAGCCCACCATCAACCACGTCTTCCTCGGTGTTTGATCTGATGGTCTGACCATTGACCAGATGTTTACACAAATACAAATGATAGTTGCCACAAGCTGATGATTGGCAGATGGGGTAGTAATTGGAGCCAAAATCAGGGTTTGTGACCTGCTTCTTTGTGTATCACTAAATAACAATCTGTTCATACTTCTGATTGCTTGTGGGAAAGAAGATGAAGGTTAATTGTCTGTGGGAAAGCAGTGAATTCTAATAGCTGTGTTAGACTGGTGGGATAATAATATGAATATTTTATTATGTCAGTCAGTCTTGGTAATTCAGAGATCAAGTTTGCATGGAGGGCTTTGATGAAGGTAATCTGTTGAGGTTCTCTAACCTGTGAAACTACTGAACCTGGACTTGAGCTGTTTTCTCTGACTTACAGATGTATGGAAGATCGCGAGGCATGGAGGAAAACTACGAAGGAGGCAGCACAAGCAGCAAATGCCCACAAGGACGACGCTGGATAATGTAAATGTACAAATGTATATTTGCACTGTGCCCTGAATGTTTCACATATCTGATGTCTTCATTTCGTCCTTTTCACAGGTGTTGGTTCAAGGAGACATCATGTTGAACACATCCCTGACTGAGGCCTTTTGTATTGCTATAGTGGAGGCTGCTTGTTGTGGGTTAGTTGTAACAGTCAGTCAGCTCTCTGACCCTGAGTCTGTGATAGGCTGAAAGATTGATGTTCTGTAGTTATGAATGTGATAAACTCACAGACTGATAGCATTAATGCTTTGATGAGGTTACATAAGATAAACTTCATTTGTCTTCAGAAAGACATTCAATTTCATGACCTACAGCATAGGAATACATGTCAGATACATTCACTTTTACATGTGAACAAGTATATCAAGAACAGCATCAGAATAAGGCAGGCTAAAAAAACATTGGCTCAGCTTATTGAGTGTATCGCTGATGCTGGAAGTTAATTTCTATAATGCTCACAATGAATTTTGACACATGAGAAATACCCACTTCTTTTGCAGTGTTTTAATTGATTGTTAAGTGGATGTATAGAATCTTCTTGAATTAGATTAAGCTTTGACATACTAACAGATTGGTATCACAGATGTTATGATATACTGATAGATTGACAGCCCCATTCTAGTTGGACTGATAGGTAGACTGTTGCTGTTATTGCCTAGCAGACTGAAAGAACTGATACACTGATAGCTGTTAGTTGTTTGTCGGGAGCCGATGATGACAGTGATTGTGTACGCGTGTCAGCAATGGGAGTGCGTGTGGCTCTGCTGCTCAAAGGTAGGAACTGCACGTGTGTCCACAGTGACAAAGATGAGTCACTGAGAACGTGGTTTTATGTCTTCTCTGGCTGGCCGCAGCCAGACACAGTCATCTGTCCCTCTTAAAAGCAGTGGCCGTGGAGGTGAGAAGTCTCTAGGACACTCTGTTTCCTGTGGCTTCAAGCTTCACTATCAGAGATTGCTCTTGTAATAGATAGCATCACAAAAATAATGGGAAGTGAAGCCAAAAGAGACTTTGTTGCTGAATAGTAGTACTAATACATTTTTGTTGTAAGAGATTGCTTAGATGCCACTGATGCTGAAATAAATTCTCTTGCGCCCAGAGCAGATGAGTCGAAAATTGCGCTGGACAAGTTTGAGCTACAGCCGTTTTTAACTATTTTCTGACTCAAATACCAAAAATTAAAAAAAGAAAATTTGGTATCTGAGTCGGAAAACAGTTACAAATGGTTGAAGCTCGAAATCGCTCGGCGCAACTTCCGACTCATTTGCTCTGGCCGTAAGACAATTTTGCTTCTTTGATTGACATCACTGACATCGGCTTGCTTGATAAATTACATTGACATTAAAATGAACTGCTTGTTTGACTAACAGTGCAGTGCTGTAGTTGACTGCTCATTTGACTGATAGCATTGAAATTGTAACAGACTGGTTGTCTAACTGATTGCATTGATATTGCAATAAATAGTTCACCAAATTGACATATTTAATATTTTTAAAGAAAATTTCACCCATAGAACCCATTTCTCCCCACTGCCAGGTTACAAGTTGTGAGTACCAAAGTTGGTGGTATACCGGAAGTGATGCCGCCTGGCATGATCTACCTAGCACAGCCAAATGTACAAGGTAGGCAGGACCAGCTTGGGATTTAGTCAACAAATAGATTGATGGTGTCAGATGAGAAATGGCCAACTCTGTGCTGGGCATGGCCTGCTTTCATCCCACTTACCTAGGTATACTTCATAATCAAGAAATTTGGAAATTTTGGAGTTCCCCTTGTTATACACCATGGACTATTCAATCTGTTCCCTTTAAAAATAAATATCAAGAAACACATAGTGTATATTTTGTCCTTATATATGTTTAATGTTTTCCTGACTGAATTGTTGGCTGAAAGGGTGAAAAATGTAAGCATTGTGTTTTTTTGTCAAACATGATAACAATCTTCACTTGTGATATTTTCATGGATTAAATGTTGCGCACCACTCTGACAAATAAATAAAGTTAGTAGGGAGTCAATACACTTCTTTTGCTGGAAAGTTATTTTCAGCTGTCTTTTTGGCATGTTGTCTTACTTTCCATGGACTGATGAATTAAAGTCTCACATCATGTGAGAGAGCACAGTCTGCTTGTAATTTAGTAATAATAATAGAGAGCATTTATACAGCACTTATTCTCATAAATCACAAGCTCCAAGTATAAGTGTTATACAATCTGTTATTATCCCAACAAACCCAAAGAAGACAGTCACATATATTCTCAGCTTCCTGGGAAACATACAGGATGACGGCCTGTTAGGGGCTCTTGACATCAAACAACATCGTTGTGTGTTTGTATCTCTAGTCAATATTTATAGTCGGGTACCCATTCTAACCTGGGTTGAGTCAGGTAATGTGTGGTAATTTGTCTTTCCCAAGGACAAAATAACTGGACCAGTTATGCTTTGAACTGGAACCTTTGATCCCGGATTCAAAGATCCAACTCTAGGGAACCAACACCACAAGCAATATGTCTTGCGACCAGGGAAATGAGTCGGAAGCCGTGCCGGGTGATAAAGATTCACGGCCGTTTTTGATCCTTTTTAACTGCTTTTCGACTAAGATACTAAATGGTTTTTTGTTTTCACAAAACGACAATTTAACCTTTTTTAACCTGAAAAAAGAAAAATTTTGGTAACATAGTCGGAAAATTGTAAAAAGTGGTAAAAAAACAACTGTAACTTGAAATCACCAGGCTCGACTTCCGACTCATTTGCCCTGGGCACAAGACATATATGTTGCAAAACAATGGCAGGCAGTTCTCAGGAGTGGATATGTCGAGACGTTAGAATCTCGGGTCATTTTTGTATTTCATGTGCTACATTCGATTTTCTAGTTTGTCAAAATCATCTTCTGTACTCCTCAAGAGTATTTCATTTAATCATCCACATTTCTGTTCGTTTTTATCGTGGAGAGAGAGAATAATTTAACTCACTAAATCCTACTATCACATCTATTTGCGATGTTTGCCACTTACTGGTTGACAACAAATGACAACAGATTTCCAAATAAGTGTCTACTCATAGCCAAACTGTACACCATATGCAGTGACAGATTGTACACTGAATAACTAGTATAATTTCCCTGTATGGTCATCGTTGTTTCATTTCATTTTGACCAGCAATTACTGCATCATGAATTTTTGTTGGATATGTACTGTCCGTTTTTGTCTCTGTGTACTTTTACTTTTATTCAGAATTAGTGTATCTTTATTGTTTGAGCAAGAGAATATATAGTCACTGATGTCTGACAACTTGCTTATTGTTTGTATGTCATATAAGATTACACAAAATTTCATTAGCACTTAGCTGCCATAGCCCTTTATCAGAGGCCATACACTGCACACGTAGTGTCCCAAGCAGTGCTACTAGCTGGAAACATAGTGTTTTGGGGTATTTTCAACATTTTCCAAAACCACTATTTTTTTTATGAAACATGTTGTGTTTGGTATCTATGGTTTCAATAACATGTGTACCATTGATTGAAAGAGTAGATTTTTATGAAATTTATATATACTGGTAACCATGGCAACAAAAACAAGATGGCCAACAAGATGTAAATAAAAAGTCCAGAGAAGAGTCAGTGATGGCGTATAAGAGACACAAGAAAGATTGTAAATATTCATTTCAACTCACCATTTGCTGAATGATATTGGTTACTCATGTTTGTAGATGATATCCATAGGAAAATGAGTAATAATGAGTTTGTCTTCTCTATTTGGTCCATGAGAATTATTGGCTTCCTCTAGATCTACATCAACAGATTTACTACCACTGGATTCCTCAGCGTCTCTCACCTGTTGTAACCTGTGAGGAATATCCCCATCAATATCCAAATCTCTGAGAGTTTCCATGATCTTCTTCATAATGATCTACTTCTGAGTCTTCATCAGAGCCAACTTGAAACACAAATTTAAGCGCCTTCTGAGTTGTCAAGCGTTGCAGTTTGGCTTTCTTTATGCCCCATTTCGTAAACATGGTAAAATCTTATAAAACCTTATTGAATGGTCTAAGGGAACCTACCCTAAATTATAAATTGGTTCATATAAATTCCTGCTTGAGGTATTGTGCGACGGAAGAATGGAAGGTCTAGCAAGCGCGATCATTAATGTGCTGCGGCTTCGAGGGTAAGATTAATCAGTACGTCATAGGGGTTGCGCTGCAGCAGCAAAGTGTTAAAAAAAGGAGCTATATTTTTCTCTCCAGAATTTTTTAAAAGGCTCCCACTAACTCTCAGGACACAGAGCGGTAGTTGGTTCAGATCTCAAGGCTTTTTAACTAAATATACTTTCACAATGTTTCATGACAGGTCCTGTGAGGGAATACAGACTCGGTTTATACCCATCAAATGGGAACACAGCTGAAATCTCAGAAAATTGTACGCTGTGTTGAGTGTATTTGAGTGTGGTCTCTTTCTATTCCCTCAAGCCCTGACTGTAGAACTGGAGACGGCAATAGATGACAGGATCAAGGGAAAGTTTTTGGATCCATTTCAGCTACATGAGAACATCTGCACCTTCTACTCCTGGAGGGACGTGGCGCAGAGAACAGAGAAAGTGTATAGGACTGTCCAGGAGACCCCACTGCCTGACACAGCCACCAGATTCCAAAGGCAAGTCTCTTTGCTTTGAACACTTTCTGAACAACAGAGATTAGTTTGCAACGCTAGGCGGTCCATTTTTATGTAGACCCAAGGTTTGGCCATGGGGTCAAACAATCAAAGTAAACATTAGAATCTATGATGTGAATTGTTTCAGATCATATGAAGGACTATCTTATCTTGTCTCAAATAATCATGGCATGAAGTATCTGAGGGAACAGAAATGTCATCAATCGTCCTAAAAACAAGAAAGAGAAATAAAAATTTATCCTATGTAACTGATTTTTAAAAAAATTCAATTCATGTTGTCATGATATGGCATGTTTTAGTGTTTAGAAACAGATTTTTATGTAATAAAACATTAGCATCAAATATAAAAAGTCCCTATGAGGCCACATTTATAAGTGTGAATAGTTTCTCTTTTTGTTAGCACCTTCAAGATTGTGGCCTGTAGACAATTAGTTAATATCTACAGATTTCATCGGATTCTGAATGAAGATTTCAAATTGTGCACAGCTGTAAGATAAGCTTTTCAAAACTTGCCTTCAGTCACCTTTCAGTTTTAGTTTACATTTCTCCTTTGTTAACACTTAATCTATTTTGTCATCATTAAAAGCCATCTGAAAAATGCAAAAGATCATCACTCAGAATCTTACGATACAAGAATTGAAATCATCAGGTGGATATAGATGGTCTTAATATTGTAAGTGAATGTTCCAGGATACTTGAATAAACTGTATATCTTACCTACCTCTTACCTTAACCCTAATCCTGGCCCCAAATCTAACCCTATTCTAAGATCTAACCATGATCATAACTGACCTGAAGCTGCTTGGCCTGGTGTGGAACTTTTCCTTTCTGGAGTCTGTAATCTAGGTTTAGAATCTACAAGATGTAATCCAATGTCTAAAATCAGATCAAATGATTCAATGTGATTGATCAACAAGGAAAACTGGTCATTATAGACCAGTGAGTCTATTTTGATCGCCTGGTCGCTACAGTCAGTGGGATGAAATAATCAAAAGCAATCATAGCCATACAGCAAAATTTGAAAAGCTGTATAGCGAAAATTTTAACCACTGCCTAGGCGGACATATATGACAGCGACAGCCCAGAACTTTTTACGGCAGCTGTCGAGCAAGCCCTAGAGCAGCTGTATTTGTTTCGGAGCCAGTTCAAAATATGTCGCAGGTTGATTTTCCATCACATTGTGCCATTATTATCTCATAAAACCTTATTCTGCACTGTGTGGTTTAAAAAAAATTTAGGCTAGCTTAACTGTAGCTAGAGATATTTCAAATTGAAGAGACAGTGGCTGACCCATCAGTTCTGACTAACATCTGCAGAAAAATTATCAGAAAAGAACAATTTAGCACTTACTCTAATTATGCACATCACAATATCCTGATATACTTATAATCTGCCCTTAAGAGCAATATGTTCTTATTCAGATGTGAATGTACTGAGATAGCCACTCTCCTGGAGGTTGAAAGATAAAAGAAAGCCTCTGAATGTTCTTTCAATCTATGCAATATAAAAACATCAATATCAAACTGCCTTACTCTGCTCCTGATATCCCTGTTCGAATCCAGTGACTCATGACTCATTCTGACTGGCTATGAGGCTGAATGTCGATATCTGTAATAAAGAAATGTCATGGTTAGAGTAAAAAGATGTTCAGGAAATCAAGTATCACATCAGAAAACATTGTGACAATAACGGCAATCCATTTCATTTACTACAATCAAGATAAATTGTAAGCCATCAGTTACAATGCATTGTCGACAACATGAAAGTCCACTGAGTCATTTTCTGCCTTATTATTCTAAAGTATGTCCGTAAACTCTGGACACATGGGAAATATCACTGGCTATCACCTTTTTTGTGGAGTTAATGCATCAAATTTATGTGAATCTTGCAAAGAGCATCAAATACTTCATCATAAGTGGTGGAAATCATACTGAAGATCATATATATTAATATTTTAAATAAATAGATGTTTTTCATCTTGCAAAGGGCTTTGAATTTTGCAGGGTGTTCATAAAGTCTGGATATAAAGGTTAAATCCCTATTTTCAATTAAAAAAACTAAAAAAAAATGGTGCTAGCCAATGATATTTTCCATGTGTCTAGACCTTATTATCACCCTGTGTAGTAACCTTATAGACATCCTGTATATCAAGAGTTGACCAGCCTAACACTGGTATTATTGCAGATTTCGTGAGTGTGGCACAGTTAGTGGGAAGTTGTTTATCCTGACTGCTGTGCTAAATATGATTGTGCTGTGGCTTCTACAGTGGGTGTGGCCTGCAGAGGTAAGGGGAGAGAATTCTGGACGTTCATGACTAACTCTGATGACACAATACTTTGGGTTACATTTTGTTCACAGTGATATTTAATGGAATTCTTCCAGTTGCTTAGTTTGATATACATTGAAACAGTCAGTGTCTGAGATCTGTGTTAAATGTATCCATCAGTTGTGTAACTAGTCAGCCATTGTATCTAAGTCAGGTTTTTCTTATCTCTGTCATAGTTGATTTGATAAAAGATATATGTGACTCATCACGACGGTTCGGTCCATGGTACACCGGACGGTTTCGAGCAAATGGGGCAGGGGGGTCAAATGGTCGAATTTTGGATTTTTGCACCAACCTATTCTTTAAGCATCACTGCATCATGTAAACATATCAAAACATGGAATTCAACTCGAAAAGTAGGTAAAAATGACTTCTGAAAATGTGGGGTCTGTTGTTAGAGAGATATAACGCAAAACTTTGAAAGTGAATTTCTCAGAATTTTTATTTCTTTCGACAACCACATGCTATAGGCTTAGATGCTCATAATTCCATCAAATATCATCATTGAGCAATGAAACTGGTGTCAAAGGATAGCTGAGAGATCACTCTTTCTCACTGTATCAATAACACAATTTGCCCAGAATGTATCTTGTGGACCAAACCATCTTGATGCATCACATATATTTGACCAAGTTTGATAGCTCCAGATAAATCTGCATTTTAACTGGTCATGATCTATTTCCATATGGATTGATAAAATAATTGTATTCGTTTTCATCCGATCGTACTTTTGCCATTTATGCTGTCGAATCTGTCATCTGTCAGCATCTCATTGACACTGATGGGCTAATTGTCTTCCATTTGTTTCACTACCATCCTCACTAGCCCTGCTGATCTTCACGTCATCCCAAAGAAACCAGATCTAGGATGATTTCTTTTCTCTGTTTGTGCCACTTCTTGCAGACCCTGGCATTAGTTCGACAAATCGTCACCTCAGTTCACAAGTGTTCTCTCTTCGCTGTCTAGAAAATCAGTGCTAAGTGCATTGATAGATTATGCTCAGCATACACAACGTTCCCTAATTTAGGTTAAGAATGTACCTGGACTACGCAAGCCACACTTTATGATTATGTTTAGACGCCGACTATTTGGGCCTATTGGTGCAGCTAGACCTGGGAGTCTATTTGGGCCTACTGGTGCAGCTCTATCCCTATCTATGCATAAGAAATCTATTGGATCCATATAGTCTCATAACATGCCAGCATGACTCCGCCCTTCTGCAACCCCCTGCAAGTAGATGCTCCCAAGATCGCATCCTTGCTTAGTATTGCGAGCCAGTACAAAATTGTTTCGCCTTCATAATGTAGTGAAACTTTTTTATTTGCCTATACTTCCTCATTGCATCAGCAGGCCCATATAGTCACTCCATTATGTTTATTGTGGATACCCTATATTACATGCAGACTGAGACTTCAGAACACGATTTCTCAAAATTACAAAAAGAGGAGATGGAACAATTGTGAATTGAGGCGATGAAATAAGTTGCTATTTGTAGGTAGTGCAAACTGATTTTTATAATTTGTGGAAAACACACAGTTGTTGTTTAAACTTATAGAGCTTGTTTTTCTAAGAATTTTGATACCAGTTTTACTATTCTAGCTTAATAGGTTCAAAAGTTATGACATTTTGAAAATGTGAAAATACGCCCCCAATTCGCTTTTGACAATTGGGAAAAAGTCACATTTTGCACACCTATAGAATCAACAGTTTTAATGCCAGATTTCTCATACTTCCCAGTCCTAAAGTCCTTTAGGTATAGAACAGCCTCAATTTTTTTCAGCAGCAACGGATGCATTTAAATATACTTATTTCACCATGGAATGTCCTCTGATGTCATTTTTTGCATATTTTCCATGGAAGAGGGAAAATGACAATTTTAGGGCAACTTCAAATGGACATGAAATTGCTCTACATAGAAGCACAGAAATTAATTATAAATGAAATTAATCAGGAATTCGAGTTCTTTAAAGAGACATTGAAGAATTAGCTGCATTACAATAAATTTTGATCTGAATCCAGAGTTAAGTATGCTAATTACATGAAATTCTAAAATTATGCAATAGCACAACTTTCAAATGAATGCAAAAGTCCTGTGTGAATCTTACATAAGCAGTGTCTATTCAAACAAATTTAAAGTATAAAAGACGGAAGCAGTGAGCAAAATAAATAAATTGGTCAGATTAGTATCGATTTTTAAAGATCTTCACAAGACAATATGAGAGTGCAACTCTAGGGGAGTGCAATTCCTTTAGCCAACTGGTACTAGTAAGCAAATAAATTTCACATCAAATTTTTGCAGAAATTGAAAGCTTAGTAATAGATCTACACTTTTTAAAACGTTTTCAGTTAGGTGTGTGCATGGATCTGAAAATGCCTTGCTATCAACTGAATAAAGATCTAGATGTAATAAGTTTACTTCAAAATATTTTACAAGCACTGAAAAAAAAAAGGGGGGGAGGGGAGGAAAGGGGTATTATAATGCAAAGATGCCAGGTATCATTTTCTCCGGTATTAAGAATCGAAATACTACGATTCAAATGATTAAGAACATTATTCATGTAAATTAAATACATGAAAAGAATCAGGTCTTTCGGCTAAGATCTAGTCTGTGCCATGGAAGCCATGACACTATAATCTCACGATCAGAACCCGATGCATGGAAACCCATAAGATCTAGACAAAGATCTAGATCTACATGTATATCATGTTTAAAGTAACATAAATTACTATTTTTAAAACATTTAAGTGTTTATGCAATACAAAACAGATTGTAAATGTATCTCTGTTTTGTAGGAGCAGAAAAATCGTCGGCTGTTGACCGGAGGGGCGGCATTGCGGGGCGCAAGTTCGCATTTACTCGGTGAAATCAAATGGCCGGTGTGTCATGTCACTTCATTCCCCATGTTTGATTTTATAGTAATTAAAAAGAAGATATATCGAGGTTTGATTTCGTGTAATTTCATCCCAATCGGCCAATATTTAAGTTGATTTATGTTTCAATGAAATTTTCACTTTGGTTTTTGAAAAGAAATTTTAAGTTCTACATGAATGAAATCTATATCAGTGTAATCCTTGTTCTTTTGGCTTTCATACTGACTTAGTTTCGTATAGATCTGTTATAAGGATGTGATACACAGCGATCGTTTATGAGCAGGGGGTCAACCCGTCGCACAGGTTCCGAAGCGCCAGACCCTATCAAGTTCAACCCTCAAAAACACGCATATAAAACATGATATCATTAAACATCCACAAAGTTTCAGTAGAGGGGAGATAAAACTTTATTTTGACACCAAAATTATATCGTTTGGTCAAGATGAAGAAGAACAGTGTCAGAGTGAAGATACCCGATAGTTGACGAAAATCAGCCATTTCGCCGCTTCAGCGGGGCAGTTTGCACTACCTACTATTTGCTTTCTTGAGTAGCAGTAACAGTAGTGCTTACATTGCTGTTTCAGTTTGCAGTAGTATAACTCATGATTTCTGTGTTAGTTTTTTTTTTGTGATGTCCTTTGTTTTGTTTTTCATTTCTGTTATTGTCATTTTATCATAATATTTTCGGAAATTAGATTCATTTTGTTTGTTCATGTAGAAAATTACATTCAAAGCAAATGATGAGTTTGGGGAACTATGCCACTGTATATTTTTGTTGATGCTGTTTTGTTTTTGTTTTTCAGAGTATTGAGAAAGCCATGAGATTGAAAGAAGCTCCCCTGTTAAAGAGAAATAAAATCAGCACGGATGAGGTTATTAGTTTACAGAGACCGAGACTGAGATCCAGATCTGCAAGAAAGTTATAAAAACCATAGCAAGTTTTGCCTCCCATTAACTTTGTTAGAATAATAATTATTTGCTTAATTTTCTTCCAGTGTGATATTTCTTTCACCACTTGTCGCCCCAGAATTATCTTGTCCTAACTACAACATTAAACTGTTCAAGTTATAGTCATTTAGTTCTGGGGAGATGTACTGTGAAATTGAAGCTACATTCTACGCCTTTGAACTATGGTCTTTACTGAAAATATTCGGATTACTGAGACCGTTGGTAAGGTCACACACTGATATATGTCTCACGGCCAGTCGAAATGAGACGTAAGTCGCTGGGCTAGAACGGAGAAATCGGCCTTTGAATGTGATGAGGGGGGCCAGACATCGAATTTTTTATTGCAGAAATTGAAAGTGCATTCATTTCTGAACAAGACAATATCCGTCTTACCCTCCATTTAAAAATATTTCTTTATTAAAATCGGGTTTTTGTGAGGTAGGTATGTAGATTTATGCGTTCGACCGTTCATTTGAACTCGATTTTCTCGGAATTTCGGTCATTGCTGAGGGATCCTCACTAGTCTCTTTAAACTGCAATATCTCTGGCTAGAATAAAGCTGGCTCAAAACTTTTTTCACCACCTGAAAGGGTATGAAATAAGCTATCACATGATGCCAAAAACTCCATATGGTGAAAATCGACATACGTCTCATTTTGACTGGCTGTGAGACATTTCTTCTGTGGATTCTATGTACAGGAGTAGTTGATGAATCAGCTAAAACTTTCTGCTTCTTGATATCATGTTGGCTTGAGTAAACCTACATGTAGGAATGAAACCGGAAAATGAAGAATGGAACAAAATAGAAATCTTCTACTTCGTCTCTCCCTACCTGACGCTTTATTCACAAAAATTGAAAACACTCATTATCAACAGGTTTTCTTTTTTTTTTTTATAATGTTTACATGTACAGTCAAGTCCACGCAAACCGAACTCTGATAAAACGAATTTCTGATTAATCGAATAAAAACGAAACAATAGATTTTTTTTCCATTTTGCGCCTATTAAATGCCTCTCGCATAAATCGAAGCCATCGCCGTGCGTTTCCTTTAAATCAAAGTGGTCAGTACCGCCACAAAGGTAAAAATCGGCCATTGTCATCTCCACGTGGTTTCCACCAACGCAGATACCGGCGGTTTGAAATCAAAGGAGACAGCGCTGCGGATGGGGCGAGAAGGGTTAGACAATGTATTGTGCCCGCACGGAGGGGAGGGGGGGGAGTGTATCAGGGTCGGAGCTGCCGCCAATCGATTGATAATCAAGCATCCTAGCAGAACTTATAGTACAGGTATGCGCATAAATATACTAGTACACGTTAGATCTGCATGTGTTACAACGTATGTACATAGGTTGCGCTATAATAGAGCGCTGCACCGGTGTTATGATGTTGGTTCTCGTACTGGGACGGGATGGGCCAGATTCTGCATCGTGCTAGTTTTTTTTGTTTGTTTGTTTG
>JBCEWB011001495.1:0-10000 GCA_039654565.1 Peronia peronii | reverse complement strand
ATTTTTTGGGCACCATCATTTTGACATATTTTTACATGATAAATTTTTTCAGTGTAGTAAAATCTTACGGAGGCCAATGAGATCGCCGTTTGAATTGTTGCCGTTAGTTTTTATTGCAAAACAATTGCGGATTTTTCAAGCGAATTCCAACTTTATTTTTTTTTTTTACTAGAAGAGAATCCACGGCCTCCGTAAGAATTTTTTTTAAATATAGCCCTGCGACTTAAAGTGTATAGCAAAGCGTGCGCACCTCGATGTTGATATTTTGGTTGATTAAATTGAATGTTACCCAAAGAAAACATCGTGCTTTGAACGCGTCATATAATCGAACGTTCAATTCGATCAAGCCGTCTCGCGAGTTTATTATTCAATTATTACCGCATTTGTAGAATTAATAATGTCAAAGATAATAAGTTTTTTTCGGGTTTATGTACATAGAAACACAGATCTATATGCAACAATATTTCAGGTGGATCCATTCAGCATCTAGCAGTTATCGAGTCCATAAGCCTATTGTAGGTTTTCTTGGAATTTTATAATATAGATTCATTTATTTCTTTGTTTATTTATTTCTTATTTTTTCATTTATTTATTTTTGAAAAATATTTATTTAATCATTTATTTATTTATTTATTTATTTTCAAATATCAGGCAGAATACACGAAAGTCCGCTCTTACTAATTAGAATAACCCGTACTGAATAATCACCAATTTGTAACGACAAAACTTTACCTTAAACTCTGATTGACCTCATGGCGAATGGAGAAAGTGAAAGGGAGAAAGAGAGCGAAAACTTTACAAACCAGTAATTTAGTAAATCAGCTGAGAGCATAAGAAGAAAGAATGACCCCTCCGGACCTTAACAATGTCAAGCAACAAGGAGGAAAGGTTATTATAATTATTGACATTTCATAATACTGATTAATAGTCTTGTTATAGGATGTACTTCTTCGTTTCACCTTCGACCTTACGCATCCCTTTGATTTGTGCCGATGTTGTAGGGGGTCATGTGAAGATGTGACCACCAACCTCCTCCAATTCTCTGTCTTCTTCCGCTCGCTAAGGTTCAGCCAATCCTTCACCTGTCCATTCCTGGATATTGTCTCCCATCTCTTTGTCTTTTGTGTGGCTGCCTCTAACTGTGCTTGAAGAACCGCTCACATGACCATACCATTAATTTCAGCTTTCATATCTTAATCACTGTGAAGATGTTTTCAATGAAGTCCCCAGGGCTTAAAATTTCGTTGTTGTTAAAAACAAGCGGAGGAAACACAGATACACAGGTTGGGGTGTTAGGAAATTGTGTACCAATAACGACGTCTTCATCCCAATTAAGTCATCTTCTGGCATTTGGTTTAAATTCAAATAAGACGAAGTTTCACTAAATATTCCATAATAACTTCCTTTCTTTTAAATATAATAGATTTAACTAGTATAAAGATCTACGTTTAATTATGTATAATTATTATTACATTGCTGTCATTATAATTATACTCATACTGCTCTGTGATTCTGAAAAAAAAAGAATGCCCCACCTGTGAACTCAGATATCTTCTTTGATCTCCACGGAATCGACGGTTTCAAGAACTTTTACTGTATTCCAATGGATTCTGACAAGATCATGAAGCCTGTTATCATTGGAGATACACAGACAAAGAATTCTTGAGCCATAGAACTATTATTACACCTTTTATCAATCATCTAGATAATTTTCCTCTTCAGATCATAATTTGGATGTTAGAGCTATTGTTCAAAATTAATATATTATTATTCATAATTGGCACATTTTAATGGGATGAAATGAATGTGTAGGTGATATTTGATAATTATCTAATAATCATTGAATAAACATTCGATGTTCTACTTGATCTGTACATGATGATGACAGGATTCTTCTTTGAACCGTTCTTAAAGACGTCCTTTTACTTTCTTATCCTATGCACCCAAAAATCAGTTATCCAACATGTTTATCTTTAAAATATAATGTATTCTAATCTAATCTTCTCTTATCTATTTTTATCTCATTTAACTTAATCTGTCTGTTTGTCTGCCTGCTTGTCTGCTTGTCTTTCTGTCCGTTTGCTCGTCAGTAGCATATTTGAGACCTGTCTATGTCTGACTCTGCACCTCCTCTCCCTCCCCTTTCTCCCTCCCACTCTCTCTCTCTTTCTTGCCTCTATAGTATTGTCTATTTTAACTGCGAACATTACTGTGTTGGGAATGTATCCTACATTGCCAGTTGCTGATCCAAGACCTTTGAGAGTAACTAGCTTCTACCTTATTGTTGTCATATTCGTAGAAAACAAGATCTGTTTATTTTCACCCTAGGTAATAATTTGCTTCACTTGAAAGTGGCTGTGAGAACTAATCAAGTCGTAAATCAAGTGTATGTACATGTATTATTCACATGCCGGACTGATATTTTGACCATGAATCAGAAGCACTTAACGTACTTTACATGTGAATTTCATAGCGAATTTAATATAATCTATTATTTCAACATAAAAAAAAAATTGTGTCAATGCTGGAGACTTTATTAAGAAATGTAAAACTTTGAAATTTCAATAACTGATAGGTTAATTTTTTTTTTCATTGCCTTTTGACTTTTAAGTCTTGGTAAATTCACTACTTTAAAAAATGTGAAAACAAAGTGTATTTCGGTTGTTTTCTGCCTCGTTTGCATCGAAGCCAAAACAAGGACATTTTAAATTTACTTTTACGGATTCAACAAAGATGATAATCTCTTGGGAATATATCCAGCCTATGGCTCGCAATAGTGTGATCACATATTTAAAAATGTATATTATACGTGCTATTTTTCATATCAGATTTAAGTTATTTTATTTTTAAACCAAATGAATGGACATTGCAGTCAACATTAGTAGGGTTTGTTGTCGACACTGTCCGTCTATATACTAACGCTTTTGCATGGCCAAAGCGAAAAAAAAAAAAGTTGTATGCAACCATCTATACGAAAATCAACACTGTTATGATGCCCCAGCACAGGCGGACACGAGTCGTGGAAAATGTTTCAAATACACGCTTTTGCCATTTCCAGTAAACAATTCATGTAACAAAAGAGCTTGGTGGTTAGGCCGGCAAACTGATTTGTCTATCATTGCCACAACACAATGACTTGTTTTCTCTTTTTTGGGCCCTCAAACATCATAGTATGAACACCACATTTGATTCTATTTTTTTTTTAAATTTCAATAAACTCCCAATCTTCCGGAACTGTCGTTGAAGAAAAGCATCTAAGAAACAACAGTTTAAGTTAAATAAATGAATGAATAAATAAATGAATGAATAAATAAATAAATAGATAGATAAATAAATAAATAAATAAAAAGAGATTTGGAAAAGGACCAAGCAGATATGGCAGGATAGGATTCGATAAGATATAGTTTGCCGTCTTGAATAGCATCAGTATTTAGGAATCTAACCGAAAACCTGTGTCATTACTGAATAAAACTGCCGTAGACCTTTGAACTGGACATGACTTCTCACTAATTGTAAGTTGTATTGTAGCCAAATAAAATTGCAATTGGAAACGATTCCTTCATGGACTGCATCATTGCTTTCTATAAGTTGCTGTAGTTGTGAGAACTGGAAATGATTTTTCAAGATGCTGTATCATCGCTAGTAAAATTTCTATGACCGTGACAGATTGAATTTGAATAATGACTGACTCAAATTTTCAGAGGCTTTAATGCGAATATCCAATGGTTTATATAAGAGTGTTAAGTTTTGTAAATACTGTTGCATTGCGATTTACATCATGAAACAAATATTTTGGAAGGGAAAGTGTTAGGAACTAATGAGCCTTTTTTCATTTCAGTCAACCAAAAAACCCTCTCTTTCCTAGGTATATAGGGAATAGAGTTCCCCAAAATTTCAGGACAAACTCAACGGGGTTTCCCCGTAGAAAATAAGTTTCCAACCCGGAAGTGAGGCAAACATGCGTCATTCGCAGTTTCTCGACTAGGCAAGGTAAGAATAAGATATCAAATGCTTTTAACATTAAAACTTGGCTTAAGTCATTTGACACATCAAGCTGGGTAGGAATGGGCTAATTTATGCTTATGCTATTAGCTAGTACTGTCACTTTCGCCTTTAGGGTTTCAGTCTTACGCTCCAAAATACTATCTGGGTTCCAGCTCGATGCCCAGACTCTCAGCACTTCGACACAAGTCAATAAGGTCCAGTTTCTTAAAACCATTTAGGTCTCGCTCATAAATAATCTTGTAGCTCTTAAAAATGATTTGATCTTGAAGTCCATGGTCACGATGGAATACAATAATTTCATAAAATACTGAAAACTTACCGGCAATCAAATACATCAACGCAATCACAATAAAGGCGAAGCGGTATTTTTTTTTACAAGATTTTGCTTCATTTCCGCTCTGAGGCGAAAGTTCTTATTTTAGCCGGAAGTACGTCAGTCTCTTTCCTACGTAATTATTAACACTACCCACTACTATTATTATTGGGAGAGTATCTAGGTTCAATTGGGTAGGAGTCTGTCATTCATAGAGAAGAGTTTTCATCATAAATTTCCTACCCACCGTAACAGGGTCATGCCAAGAAGTGTGACAAACTTTCGCGGGCCGATGGAATTTTCCCAAATTTTGCTGAACTCTATTCTCAAGCGTTGTGCAGGGTGGTCGGAAAATCCCAGGGCATGAATGACTATACAATAACGAACAATTTATCAGCAAAATGTTTCCAGTATATCGTACTCGTAATTCTAAAAAAAAACACGAAAGTCAGAGTGGCCCATAAAAAGACGTTAGTGTCCTGGAAAAAAAAAATACTTTGGTAGTTTTATTTTAAACATACCTAAGGGACAAAATCTGAAAAATTCATTGTGAATGTGTTTTCTTATAGTAATATTTCTTTTTCTTCTTACACCGATGTGTGTGTGTGTGTGTGTATGTGTGTGTGTATGTTGTGTGTGTATGTGTTGTTACTGTTGTTGCTGTTTTTGTTTTTGCCAGTTTGAAAATAAAACGAAGAAACATGAATTTCCCATCTTCTTTGCGGCTTTGTTTTTGTTTTGTTTTGTTTTGTTTTAAAAGGAAAGTAGTGAACTCATTCTTAATTTCCGTGTAGATCCAGACTTTTCACGATAGCTGAACCTGGAATACAAAACAAACCAAAAAAAAAAAAAAATTCTGCAAAACTATTATCTCAGTTTTTAGTTGTTGTATGTCCATTTCTCCCAAATATGTGGGGGATCTATGCATTGATATGATAATGCTCGAACTAAACGCATTAATTTCCCAAAATGTCTAGATGTTTACACAAAAGTAAAGTGGAGATTTCGCACCTTACGTCCAAGAAGGATATAACTGAGAGAAAGTGATACAGTGCTAGGTGAAGTCCAATGATGAACTGATAATTGGCCTGCATGGCAAATCCGTTAAACCATGAAAGGAAAAACAAAAAGCTGGTACGTCAAAAGAAAAAAAGGTAGGAAAGGTTAAAAGAACATTTTGCAAATCAAACTGAAGGCCCAGCCTTTGCCCCACAGCGCCCAGGGCTTCGTAATTGCAACGCAAGGCTATCTGTAACTTTTGATCTTTGCTTTCTCTCTCTGCCCCCCCCCCCTCCCCCGCTCGCTCTCCCTCCCTCTCTCTCTCTCTCTCTCTCAGTTTGTTTTTCTTTTGCTTGTTTTTCTTTTCCTTTCCCTTTTGCGACTTCGAGATAATAACACACACACACACAAACACACACATACACACGAGTAAAAATAAAACAGCACCATTAAAGTACTACGTACAATAATCATGTTGAGAGGGAAAAAATCAAGTATTTCAAGAGCCCTGGCAGGAGAGAGAAAGAGAGAGAGAGAGAGGGAGACAGAGAGTATAATAGAATTGTAGAGCAAACCAAAGATGAGAAGGGACATATAATTTGTAACTTAAGACAGCATCTGTGCAAATATAGTTTAACAGCAACAGCAACGACGACAGCAATCTAAGAACGCTGTTGAAACTACGGGGTTTGTCTTAAAGGATATGAAACTTTTGTTCCAAAGCTTATTTTGAGTAGACGTTTTTCTATTCTCATAACAAATCTTTTGTTTTTGATCTATGAATGCTGCCTGCATTACAGTATGCTTCAAATTTACCTTAACAAGTTTAAAGTGTTAACAAACAGATCACGTCATTCGCTAATCGATCGTAACTCACGCAGCTTTCAAAGAAGTTGCTCACTAAAGCGGTGTCTGATTGGTTCAAATTTTCGAATGGCAAGGAAACTACCCATGATACTATTGGGGAAGAGAAATCACGGTGGTTGCTTTGCATTTCGGAAAAAAAAAAAAAAAAAACTATTCATTTTTTTTTTCTTACGTTCTAACTGCGCAGTCTGGGTTTGCACTCTTCGCCTAGGTGGAACTGGGTCAACTGAATCGTTGCAAGATCCCGAACTGAGAAAATCAGTGATGCCTGATATTTTTCGCTGAATTCTGCCGGGAAAGCTGAACACGTCTCGGGTTGCACGCTTCATTTGAAATTTGCTTTAAGTAGGGAGTAAAACAGTGAAATTATTTTTAAAAATCGCTGTAAGATAAAGAAAAAGTAATTGCAGATTTGGGATTAGCTATCTACATTGAGAATTGCGTGTACATCTAAATTTGAGCTTTATTGAAAAAAAAAAAAAAGACAGCGATTAAATTTATCGCTCATCCTTTCAATATGTCTACGATGATAAGATTTAAAAGTGGGAGTACAAAACAAAAATGAACAACCGAAAATGGATTTTCTGTTATTCGCTTAAAACACTTGAGTTCTTCTCTATCATATACTGTTGTCATAGGAGGAGTAAATTATCTAGATCTACAAAACTGTACCTCACTTTGTAAAATGGCTGCTTGAGCAAGGAAAATTTCTGTACTTTTAATGAACTGTACCATTTTCAGAAATATTTATGGAGGGTGATTGATAAAAACCATGTAAAGAGAACTATTGGAGATGTGGCATAATTATTCAACTATTTCAGAATATCTTCACACTTTTGATCCAAATGCTGACCGGGATTTCACCGTTGATTTAAAAAAAAAAAAAGGTTGAAAATAGGAGTGCACGCGAGAGCAGAAAACTTTATTTGGGGTTGGAGCGAACGAGATCTACATCCCAAAGTTTTGGCTGACAAAATATTCCTATAGAGCGAGGGATATAGACCACAGTCATCCGGGGAACAAACCGCACAAAGATAACAAACTGAACTTGTGGAGGGATCGAATATTCAGTTGAATTGACTCCTGGAATTAAATCGACACATCTGAAGGAAAGGCGGAATCAAATTAACTGAGCGTGAGTGTTGGCGGGCCTAAACAGTAGAGGAAACGTATCGAGTTCGGGCAAAACAGTGAATTAATTGTCCAGTGCAGGACTGTTAAAGTTTGATGTTTCTGTTTTCCTAGTTTGAAGCAGTTTCTTAATCGACTTCCACCTGCTCTGTTTCCTGGAACTGAAGTTAATTTTTCCATTTATTTTGATATAGTCTATGGCCTGTGCCCTCGCAGTTGCTGTTGCTGAAAACTAATGCAGTCATGAAATGTTAGTGTGATACAGTAGGAAAAATGTGTAGTTTTGTACATCCATATCTTTCTTTCTTTCACTCTCTTCACTCGAGAATATCAGTACAAGAATAAGAGGAGTATGATGAAGACGAAGAAGACAAATTAATCTGCTTCAGAGATCATAGATGAAACAACAGAGAACGGTCACTCTTGGGCCCCCAAGCTACTATTCTTCACGAGACGATCGATACAAAAAGGAACAGAAAAGAAGAAGAAAAAGAAAAAGAAGAAGAGCCAAATAGGTTCGAAAAATTGGTTAGGTGATTCAGTTTGTATCATATCGAGTTCTATATATTGTTATTTGCTTCTTTTGATGCATTATTTGATGAGGTGCCGGTAGACAGTCATCGTATATTTTAAGCCATTTTCACAAATAATGATGATGATTATGATGATGTATATTAAAAAGTTATATATGCCAAACGGGATAAAAAAGAATGACAATCTAAAAATCTTACATACATTTATTTACTTTGACCATTGTTGATCAAAAGGTATAAAATTCTAATTGTTCTAAAAATGCACTTTTTTATTTCCTTTTTTATTGAAAACCTTTTTTTATGCAATAAGCAAGTCATTTAATTAACATTTTCTTTCGTGTACAGCAATACTCTATTTACATTTTATATGTTTTCTTTATTGCCCTGACGAAGAATCAATTGAGCTCTAAAATTTGGCCAGTTGTATCAATTTTTAGTATCAAGTTCTTCACATTGTTTTTTTTGCCTTTTTTGATGTATTTGATTAGTTGCTTTCAAAACATTTTGATAAAATGATGATGATGATGACGAAAAAAAAACAAAAACAAAAAACAAAAACACACACACATAAAACCAACCAAGCAAACAAACAAACAAACAACAACAACAACAACAACAAAAACCCTTGTCTCGGAGATCATAATGCACAGAACAGACGGCTTACGATCGCTCCTAGATCCCCCAAGCTACCATTCCCCCCGTGCTAACAACGTCTGGAAACCATTATTTCAGTGCTCCAATTACTGTAAAAACCTCCTAAATATGCATTTTTTTCCCTCTCCCTCTCTCCGGCGAGGCCCACCTCATGAATATGCATATAACTGGACCTTGAACGTTGCAGACACCTAACGATCACAGTGCGCATGTGTCCCGACCTTCATCTAACCTCGGACTGGGCGTGTCTAGTTGATTGATAGCAAGGCTGGGTCGGGTCCCACCTGAATAATTAATATTATTAAGCGCCCATCAAATTCCAGTCCCGGGATAGCCGCGTTATTTTAGCGGATGTAGTCGTCCAGTGGAAACCGCTGGTCATCGCATGCGCCGTGCGGCTTAATTCTGATTAAATCGAGGATAGGTCTGATTAGGCGTTCACTAGCCCAAATGATTACAGCGATCAAAAGTGAGCGCTTTTTGGTGCGCTCGCCTGCGCTTATGGACTCAAGGCGGTCTATAGTCTGACATCCCAGCGCCGACGGTGATAGACTGAGGGTGCAAGGTTAATTGTCTAAACATAGATCATCATAAATATTTCTCTTTCATCTTCACAGATGATGTGCACGATGCGCAGCAGCCGGCATGCGAACTTCACACAGAAACAACAGCCTAATGTTGTTCTCCTCCCTCCCCCCCCCCCCCCCCGCCCCAGCTTCCCCCACTCACCCACCCCCTCTCCCTTTTTCTTATTTTTAGCTTTTCTGGTTAGACTGTTGTTATTAAACTATCAATCTATCAATCTCAACAGAATCTCTTCTTATTATTGCTGTCAGTCTATCGATCTATCTGAAATGTCTTCTCGACAACAAATGCATTAAAAAGAGATGCTAATCCTCTGAGACAAAAGACGCTTTAAAAAGCGTAGTTCTTAATACTTCATGGAAAAAGGCGATGAAAAAGAATACTAAACAAAACTGACTGTGTTGATCCACTTTTATTAGTCGACCAAATTTCATCTCCTCGCCAGACACGTGAGGTAAATAGCTCTACAAAGAAAGAAAAAATAATAATTTTCACTTCTTTTTTTTTTGTATTTTAAACATTCCAAAAAGTGAAAATAATCTGACCATCATAATGACAAAATATTTTTGATGTGATAATAAATGCATTTTTTTTAAAAAATATGAGCATGATTCAGATGAATAGAATCACAAAGATTCAACTTTTCAGTTCTAACACTTTATGCGCCGAACAAAGGGAAGTAATCTGTCTGACTGAAAAATAATGGCTCATTGAAAATGAAACAATTATGACATAATTGATGAAACATGTTAGCTATAGATCGGACAAAAAAGAATGCCAAAAGTACAGCCCGTTTTTTGTTTTTTTTTTAAAGCAAATCTTTATAACAAAATTCCTGATGATTGAGTTTCTTAAGGAGGGGGGGGGGGGGGGGGGGTCCTGAACTTCGGGTTTTTCCAAAAAAATTTGGTTT
>JBCEWB011001384.1:0-15062 GCA_039654565.1 Peronia peronii | reverse complement strand
AGTGTGTTGGTGCACTATGTTGGATGCAGTGTCTACAGTACAGATCCTTTATTATGTGCAAACCATACAAACATATAAAATAGAGGTGTGAAAAATAAAACAAGACTGTTTAGTTTGAAACATAGCATAATACAAGAGCAAGCGAGAGTGATGCCTGCCGACCAGACGGTCGTAAAGTCGATCAGTCGTAAGTCGCATAGGTCGTAAGTTGAAGACCACCTGTATACCAGATGAGTCGGGACACTAGGCCAGTTTTTCGTTTACCGCGACATGCAGCGCCCCCAAGCGTCGAGAGTGTACAGTCTGTTAACAACAATGGCGGCAATCATGAAACCAAGAAGAGGAGGGTAATCGTGTGCAGGCATTGATTACACAAATTCAAGAACCATGGCATGCCATTTTTTTTTTTTTCGTTTTCCCAAAAAGATCCAGGAAAATGAGTTAGAGCACAAACTGATTAAATCTTGAATACAAAACTAGTAACACAAGCGTTCCAGTATGCATTCTCTTTTAATGACGTGAAGGAGACTGTGTACGCGCTGGGAGGGGGCGTGGCTGTGCACGCATTTGTTAGTGATGCCAAGAAGAGAATGTCCGGTCTTATCGGTATAGGGTCTTTGTTTTACAGTGCAGTACGGAGCCTTGTGGTTCGTGTCTCAATTCTCAGAGAGTGGTGGGCGTCAACTCTGCATGAATGACGTTTGAAGCAAGCGTCCGACTGCACGGTCAGTTTTGTACCAAGCCGAACTGATAACTAAATGAAAAGTGACTTATAATACCACCAGTATATGTATATGTATGGCAGATTCACTTTCTGTTCTTGTTTTTTTTTTTCCTTTTTCCTGTCATTTCTTTAATGCAAGTTTTACGACAATTAGTTCAGTCTTACGTTACATATTGTTGTTGCCGAAAATGTACTTCATGTCGTAAATGCACATCTGCCTTTCTGATGTTTACAGTAAATATATATGTGTATAAACATACATAGAATGCTATATGCTTCACACAAATACATACATGTAATATCTGTAAATGTATCTGTAAATACCATGATATGTCAGATACACGCATGTAAGTGAAATCCATGCTGCGATATGACAGAGGATTTAAATATTGGTGATAATGATTTCCAGCCGTTCACTTGGCGGGAACAAATGTATCGAGGCCTAACGTTGTGAGATGGCAGTTGATAGAGGTAGAGAGAAAGTCACATGTATCATATATCTACAGTGGTAGTAGCTTTAACACTGCATGTCCTGAAGTGAATGATTCAAATATCTGCGGTCAAAATCTTATTTGGTGTGGAAAGTGATTTGCACAGAAACAAAAATATTGAACCTTAGGCCTTTTCATGCAATCGATCATTTGTTATACATATAATTATAATACGTTTTTGTTTTTTTTTTGTTTTGTTTTGTTTTGTGTTTTGTACATGCATTTATATACAGTAATTGTATCTGGTTTTGATATATGCATGTCCTATAAACTTTGGTTAAATATATATATATTGATAGTCCCGGGCACAAACCATCTAAGTCCAAAAACACAAATTCCAGAGATAGACGTTTTGTGCCCAAGACCATCGATATATAAAAGATGTAGTGAATTTCCTTGAACTTCTGTGTAAGAAAATCCTATTGCTTCTGTCGTAGTAGATCGTGAAAATACATGGACATTTTTTTGACTTTTTCTTTTTTTTACCTTTTTAAAAGTATGAGGGAGACAAATATGTGGTGTAAACACAAATTTGTAATAAACGTGTCTCAAAATGTGGTAGTTGATCGTTTGTGTCGAAAACAACATGGCAACGGATGACAGTAAATCTATAGGGCGGTTGCAGAAGTAGGTACATGTATTCAGGTATGAAAAAAGAAAACATGCACAGATCTCATTGCCTTTGTTACATACAGAGATAGACATTTCATCTACAAGTGAAAGTATAATCATTGTTATGATAAATGTATTGTTATGATTCAAATATCAAAAATGAGGCTGACTGGTTTAATGTGCTACTAATTTTAATGACTTACGTATATTAACATGGATGTGATACTTACTGTATCCCTACTTTTGCCCCCAACCCGCCGTATATGGGGATAAATAAATTACAAGTATGTGAAACACCAAATATTAGAACGGAAAAGTGAAAAAGGATAACAAGGAAATACATGCAATACCTTGACTGTACAAAATAATTACTGTATATGTACACAGAATAATCTTCTTGTATGTAATTATGTAGCCTTTTCATTTCTAGAACTAAAACAGTAGAATTATCTCAGCTTTAACCGCATGTCCAAGTAGGCGAAAAGAATTATTGCAAGTAGAGATTTTAAAAATTAGAAATTTGCCCCAGCAGTGGCATCTCCGCTTACTCTTCATCCTATTTTTTTTTACCTCGCAAGGGTTCTTTCACATGTGTAACATGCGCATGGGACCTCCAAAACATATTTGTCCTTATCTGAGAAGGCTAGACTTCGGACGTCCCTACCCAAGAAGGCAAGAGACCTTCGGAGTCACTGAGAAAAAAAAAAAAAAAAGCAGGCAGATTCTAGCCTTTCCTGTCTCGTGGTAAGATTGGAATCCACAACTTTTCACACTGTCATTGAGAGATACAGTGAAACTTCTGGATAACGACATCGCCCGGGACCGGAAAATTATGTCGTTATCCAAGGGTGTCGTTATTCCGAGGTTTTCAAGATGGCGGAAAAAGGGGGCGTGGTGAGACTTCAGTGAATAGAACGATGCGATGCGCGGACCAGTGCCTGTGATAAGACACGTCCCAACCACGTTAGAATGTGTATTTTTCCTGTTGACAAAGGGTTTACCAGCTATGCTTTCACTCTCCGATGCATATTTTCATTGTTTTGATCGTAAACAGTGCTCGAACACCATTTTCCCTCTGTAGTTGCCTATTTGGCTGGAATTTTTGTATAGGGCGTGGGTGTCAACTGCCGGTTATCGCTATATCGATGTCACTAAACAGGGGTTTTACTAAAATGTATGTCGCTGTTTTGGGGTTTTTATTACTAATAATCTATAGCAAAAAAAAAATGGGGACCAGAGGTCAAGGTCGCTATCCAGGGGTTGTCGTTATTCCGGGGTGTCGTTATCCAGAAGTTTGACTGTAATTGACTGCAGTGTAAAACTGTGATCCAGCTGTCAACAGATCTTGATGACAGTCAGCAATTTTTGGCTCTATTTTCTGCTATAGCATAGCAATAAAAGAATGTAATGACAGTGGACAAAAATATTATGAGAAATAGTGCAAGAACAGCTTATCTGATTTATGATATACATGTAGGTATTGTGAGTACATGATAGGCTCATGATTTTTCCACTTTTTTGACACGATATACAAGAGATGTGGAATTTAGAAAATGTTTTATTTCAGAATAAATGTTTTGCCATTATTTCTACTGATTGTAGCTTGGTACCATTTTTTGTTGTTGTTTATTTTAATTTTTAAGATTTTTATGTCTTGGTCCTTTCCACTTAAAAAAAAAAATGTAGTTTAGATTATGAATTAAGATTATTTTATTGTGAAAATGTTATGATGGTAAGAAGTTTAGACAATATACTTGTTATTACAGAAAGAGATGGGAGGTTGTCATTTAGAAGAAAATTTAGTTCATTACGAAAAGATTAGGCATGATTGAAAGTGTAAATTTCTGAAGCAAAACAAATAAAGTGAAAGAGAGCAGTACATGCATTTTCATGGTAGGAGCGAGTCTTTTCAGCTTTGTTTGTTGCTTGTAGTCTTTTTTTCCTCTCCCCGTCCCCCCTTCCAAATTTAGCTTTGGGGAGCTCGCCCCCTTCCCCCACACCCCCACACCCCCCCTCGGAATACAGTGGGGCCTCATTTTGTCAGTTTTTAAGTGAGAAATGTCAAATATAACATATTGTATCATCAAAAAATTCTGTGTGATCTTGAAACCTGACCCTCACCACCACTTACTACATTAATATACAGTCAACTTCAGGGGAATTGAACCATGATGAGTCAAACTTAGAGTGTCAATCTTTTTTCATGAAACTACAGAGAAACATAGAAGTAATCTAATAATGTCATAGAATGAGCCCAGAGAGAGCTGATACATAAGCTAGCGGAATGCATAAATTGCTATAGTTTCATATATAAATATTAAATAAATAAATAAAAAAGCCAATACAAGAAAATGAAAAAGACAGAGAATGAGTGATTATTATAGGTAGAATATTCAGCTTCTATTTTATTGCAAAGTTGCACCTGTTCCTGTGAGGCAATGCACAAAATGCCATTAATTATATATTTTTCAGGAGATAAATTGGCGCAAGTTGCAAAATATATGATATGGGGAAAAAAAACTTTTTTAAAATCAAGTTTGAGTCAATGAAAGAATCAGGCTTCCTTAATTTTTGTTTTTATACAACAATTTCATGTCAGTATGAAGAAAAACCACCTGTAAAGAAGTTTACATCATGAGATTTTGGATTATATTAGATTTGCCTGCTTTGGGCAGTGTGATTCTCATGATTCCAGGTTGGCCATGGCTAGCTGGACTAAGTCCGTGTAGTCTCGAAGTCTAGCCGGACTTATTCATTCTGTGTCATCGTCAGAATTTGTTATGTAACCAGTCCATGTCGTATTCCTTTATGAGGAGGTGGGAGGCATGTAGGTGCAGCTTTAAATACTTTCACTAAAAATATGCTTATCAAATGATGGTCTAGCTTTATCATCAGCCTCGACAATCTTTTTTATTTGAAAAATTGAATGAGATCTAGATCTAGATCTCTCCTTTCAAACTCTACATCTCCTTCAACTACATCTTCAAAAAGAACCAAAAAAAAAAAGACAGAAAAATACACTTTCTGTTAAAAAAATATTTAAAAAACACAAACACAATACAAGGAACACAAAAGAAATTATAGAGATGTAGATTTAGATGCACTGAAGTTGGAGTAGATTAACCCTTCATTCTTCACTCTCAGGTGATGATGTATGCAAGATTACTTAGCAGAAGCATCTCCGTCAGTTAACCCCTCAACATTGTACCGGTACATAAAAACACAGAAACTATGTCAAATACACAGGCAGTAATTTTTTATTAAAAATTTTTAAAATACGGAATGGCTAAGACTCAAACCTGGGTTGATAAGAATATCAGTATAGTCACTTGTGCATCCAACCATGGAGGACTGTGATCTCCCGGTAAAAATTAACATTATAATACTATAGTCCAAAACGACAGGGGTCGTCAGTAATCTTCCTTTAGTTCTCACTTTCTCTCACAAATGATCCAAATTTAAGTCAGAATAGCATCAATATTGAGATATTGTGGCTTTTTAGAAAGTAAGACACCAAATTGCTTTCGGAAATGGGTACATGCATAAAAATCAAGGCCAATAACAAAATAAGGGATTTTAGCCCTGGAGGCTTAAATCCCTGATCGGGGATTATAGGCTTCTACATACATGTAATTCTACAGATACTTCCTTTTATTTTTATTTTCTGATTTTTTCAAATATTTCAAATATCATAATGAACAAATTTAAGCTAAACAGTATTCATGTTGAATAAAATTATTACAAAGTTTTTCAAGAGTCGGAGGGGGAAAATGACAATAAGTCCGAATAGACCTGAGGGCTAGCAGGATTTAAGTCCAACTAGCCACTTCGTTCCAGATTTCACTTGCAGTTAATTTGTAACTATCATGATGCCAGGGCACGCTGAAAAATTTGTTTGCCAAGTAGATTTTGTTGTTGTTGTTGCTGCTGCTGATGTTGTTTTTTGTTCTATTTCTTTTTTTTTTCCCCTGATCTATTCTTGGTTGGGGGGAAGGGTATCCTGGAAGTGCTTTTTTTAATTATTAGAGATAATCTATTTTAACCTTTTCCATCGAATTCAGCATGTTCAAATTAGAGGAAAACAGAAAAAAATCGACTTTTTCATACAGTTGCCATGGCAATGCCGTCATCTTGTTTTTGGTGTCCCTAAATTAACTAACTTTAAATGTATTTCCTCTGCCAAATTTTTACAGAACCTAATAAAAGTTGGTGACCATATTGTTTGACATAATATCTAAAAAACTTATTTTCAGTCCTTCCCATGGAATATAAACCTTTCTAGAAATTTTTGAAAATGCCATGTAACGAAAATTCAAATTTCACCATTTTTTCATACTAAAATCAATTTTCTCTAAAACTTACCAGCCGACTGGAATGTGTATACATACGTTTTTTGGTCTTGTTGTGAAAATGATGTAATGTATACCAAATTTGGTTAGAATCTGTTTCAAAACAAAAAAGTAGATAGCAAAATAGTGTCGAAAAATTGCGTTTTGAGAAAAACGTGTTTGAAGTTGTTTTTCAGTGAAAAATCGACCTGAAGAGTTTTTTTGTTCGGCTTTCAGGCTCCCATAGAGTCACTTTTGGGTTCTTGAGGGCCTCTGTGTGATCCCCATAACTTTTTTTTTGTCCAAACCAAGAGTGTCTTGACCTTTACTATGACATATAGTCCTCAACTGAGCTCTGAAGTAGCAGAAAGAAAGCAAAATTACACTTTTTATAGTGCGAAATTCATTTTAGAATGCCTAGACTGATAATCTGCATGATCAGCAGTTTTTTCGTCTCCGAGTGGTCATCCAGTGTCCATCCCTGGCAGTGGGGCCCAAGATATAGCCAGAAGAGGTCATAATCAAGTATTTTATGCACTCTTTACCTACATATATTCAAATAGTAATGATCTACGACTGCATTTATGTTGTGAAATAAGCATACCAGGGAAATAGGAAATAAAGGCCGAAAGGCTCATCCTTGTGGTAGATAAAGTAAGGAAAGTAGAGTAGGGAAAGGGACGGGGACCTGTACATACCAAACAAGTACAGTAAGGGACCCACACGTGACTAAAACAACGCAGCAATACGCTCAGACCCTCATGGGAGAACCCTTTAATACGGTCCACGATTAATAGGATAGGAATAGCAGCAGGAATAAAAACGTGGAGCAACAAAAGTCAAAACAATATGGCAAATAGTAATAGGGGCCATATTGAAGTAGCATACAAAACAAATAAACAACAATGAACACACATCTTCATAAAAATAATAAAATAGGGAGTAACTGAATACATAGGTAGTCTGCTGACGATTTTTTTTTTTTTTTAAATTTGTTTGTTATTTTTTTTTTTTTAAATTTTATTTTCTTCAAAAGTAAAGACAGGATTTTTTAACAAAGAACCGTCGAGACAACCTCCACCAGGAGGTTGAAGGATGTATATAGAACCTAACGTAACGACTGCATGTAGCAGGCTTACCGTCGAATGACCATGGGCAGACCACAGTAGAATGAACTTAGCGACTTTTTGATACCATTTTTATACTCAGAAGAGACAGGGCTTTTAAGAGAAAACAAACGTGTATTATTGTTCAGTCAGACTTCATAAAAACGTTCAGAAATGTTTGTTTCTTTTTTTTAAATATTTCTGGTTGCTCTACTCTCAGCGACTAACTTTTGCTCAGTCACTTCTTTCATTAGGTCATAATTGTGAACAATTTTGTCAAGTTGTTTTTCTTTATGTGTAACTTTTTTGTTAATTTATTAAACTGTTTGCAACGTTTGTAAATTGTACATGTATTAATTCTTGTTAGACATCTGTTGGTATGACAAAGTGGTGCAAAAGCTACGCTCCTTAGAAATAATAAAAGTATGATCATGAAACTGACAACGAAAAGCAGCACTCAAGATTTCCTCACACTCTAAATAATTGTGTAATATATATGTCACCGTGTCCATGAATTGCTTATTCAAGTTATTGTTTGGCAAGTTTGTAGGCTGCTTTCTTCTGTGCGTTCTACATTCTAGACCCAACTCTCCAAATCCAGTATAACTAGACATCTCAATCTTCATTTTCTCAGCATTATTTCACAACAACCATAATAATTCCATATGCTCAGAATTTGACGTGAGCTGCTTTTTTCTGTGCGTTGTACGTTCTAGGCCCAACTTTCCAAATCCAATATAACTAGACATCTAAATCTTCATTTTTTCAGCTTTATTTCACAACAGCCAAATGTTAAACATATACATGTACATGCACAAGGTAACGGCATAAATTGAGAGGAAATATAAATAGTATCGGTAGAGAATAAATGCATTAAATGATTAATTTGGTTTTTAAGAAATTAAATGAGAAAGTCGAAAATGATATTACATATACATGTATCTGAGTATTTGTTGTTTCTCAAATATCTTGGTCTCAATCAAAGCAAGATTTAGAATGAAGTATATTTTTGTTTATGTTATAATGCTTTGTTTGATAAGCCGCTGTAGGAATTTAGCAATATTTTTGGGGTTGTTCTTTCCATGCATATTAAGCTGCAAAAAAATAATAAGTATTTTTCAGTTTCAGCAGTTTGCAGTAATCTAAGTCGGATGAGATAATGTCTGCACAATTACGCTGATAGTCAGTGAGTAACATGTCTAAGGATCATTACAATGCAGAAAAACAGGTTCTGAGCAGGCTACGAGAGCAGCGGAAGAGATTTTCATTTTTTTTTTTTTTTTAATTAAAAGGAAAGGAATGAAAGAAAGAGGGAAAGAAAAAAATACAGTGTTTGTTATTGAGTTATGGCCTTTCCCTCACGACATGGAGCTATCTTGGCCCTAAAATTAATTAAATACATGTACAGTATCAAACCTAAGAAGTAAAAGAAACAAAAAAAAATGGGAGGGTTTTCGTCATTAACTAAAAGATTAGGGTTGTTTTGTTGTAAAATCTTGCAGATTCTGTAAAATCAGTTCTGTATAATGCATTTTTTATGTCTTGATTTGGTCCTCAAGGGAGAAAATATTTAGCTTGTCTTGTACGTGCATTTTTTACTTTTATCTGTTATCCTTCAGAAAACCGTGTGATTCTTGTGCCATGGCCCAGTATTTCATATTCCACACTATTTGTTTTTTTGTTTTATTTTCCATTTTACATTACATGGATTTCGACTACCGCTACGATCGTGTCAGGAGTGGAATGTAGATCACTTTATGTCTTAGTGATTAAATTTCCAAGAATTGGTAGACAATAATGGTACTCAGAAGCATCCTTTTCTAACTCCGGTCTGAAAGAATGTAATTTAGGAGTAAACACAGCCATAGATTTTCATGGGTGAAAACGTTCATTTGCGTCATTGATTGTTTACAAATCTTATAGTGATCACCTTAGTTACTGGTCATCCTTCTTTGTTGTATCTGAAATTTACTATGTATACAATCTCTGTGATGGTCATTTAACGCTATCATTATCATCCAAAGCTGAATTGCCTGAACACATGCCACCGCATGTTCTTATTGGTTTATGCCAATCATGCTAGCCAGGCATGGGACAATAGTTGATTGTCAGATGACAGACAGTCAGTACCTCTGGTGTGTCGAGGAAGAAGATATAAGTGTACAGACTTTCATCATTACATTACTTTAATTTTTCAATTTTTTTTTTAAGTAAAAGCATTTGCCTGTGAGCGAGGCTTGCATCTAATTCTGATTGTTTGCTCCATTGTCGTTACCAGTGCACATTCTGAATTATTTTCACTTTTTTTTTTCTTATTTCTATTCTGATGTCTGTCCATATAATTCATTGAGTACTCGAGGGAGATGTTAAGGCAATTGTCAAAGTACATAGACTTAAAGGTACATGTAGTGCAAAGAAAATGCCAACCATGACCGGGAAAGTTAATGTACGAATGATCATTATTTCATTTTTACTGAACATTAATTACATTGTTTTTATGTTTGGTTGTTTTTTTTTTTTTTGTTTTTTTTTTGTTTTTTTTTTTTTGTTTGTTTTTTGTTCTTTTCCATACGAAATGTGCAATTATATTCATATTTATCTGTGTGGTCAGTTGTAATGCTTTTGTCCTATTAATAATGCCAACATCAATAAAAGTGAGTGGCATAACTTTTGAAATTTACTCCCCTCTAAAATTTTGCCCCTCTTCCAATCTGAAAAAGTGAATGCATGTCTTATATACTGTGTACAATTTTGTATCATACTGCCATCAAATAAACTATGTCATCACAGCACATAAAGATTTATGTGTAATCTCTTGTGACTAAGTACACATACATGTATATAAATATGATATCAGTTCGTGGAGCGTATTATAATTAATCCATAATAGAGCTCATAATAGTAATATGCTGCAGTCGTGAGCATTTACAATACACAGGTGGCTAATATTACTACTAATAATAACAATACGACACAGCCGAAATCACAGATTGCCTGAAACACTGTTTAGTACTTTATATTTACATTGTTGCACATATTTTTGTGCCTGAGTGAGAACCACATGCATTCCATTATTCTTATTTAGGCACTTCTCATATTGCTGCTACACGATGTTTGTTTGTGTGTTTGTCTGTTGATTTTTTTTTTGGTTTTTTTTTTTTTTTTTTTTTCTAATCAGATCTTATTCAAAATCATACTGGACCGCTTTCTGGCTGTAATTCAAAAGGGCACAAGTCCAAAATAAAAAGAAACTGTCTCATCCACAACTTGACAAATACATATGTACTCGCCACAAAGCCATAAAGAATTGCACAGTCATGCCAGATTGTGAGCAAGCGATTTCCTTATTTACTGGTCTATTGCCAAAAGGTTCCAGCTGAAAAACAGACAACAGAGCAAAAATGAAGTTGCCTTGTGATGGTTTTCTGTGCTTTTATTTGATGCAAACAGTATGTTGTGCTGGTGGTGCTAGATGATTTAATAGTTTTATGCCAAATTTCACCAAAGTTGGCTTATTTTTGTTTAATGGTCAGAGACTGAGGGAGTCCATTACGCACGTGCCTGTCGAAACCAAAGACATCATAGAATTTGTATTTTGAAATATTTATTATTAATCTGCATTCTTTGCGTGTCATTATCTTCTGTTTCATGTTGAAAATGTCAGTATCATGTAGTCTGGTACATATTCATCAATTTGGGACATAATTTTATTTTAGTGTGGTGTCAAATCACGTGTCAAATCATGTAACCAGTGTTGTTTAATTGAGTTTACAAACACATATATGCCAGAAATACATGCATAATATAATAGAGAGTATTTATATAGCGCTTATCCCCGTAGGTACAGGCTCTAAGCGCTTTACAATCTATAGATCTATATAGTGCATGACACTGATGATTTGACACACGTGATTTGGCACAGGCAGATCAGCCAAAATAATAATAATAATAATTTTAAACTAAACTTATTCAGTAAGATAAGATATCATCAGTGACACTGAAAACAACTAAAATCCCGTGCATCCATCTTCTATTTCACAGTATGTGTTTGTAACCCTATCTTGCCTTGTTCCGGTGTGGCTGTATGTTAGCGACGGTTTATTTTCGTTAAATTTTCAAGTTTTCTTACTTTCAAGTAAGTTTTAGTGGACAGGTTTGCCACTAGGTGATGATTGCAATAGGTATTCTCTAAGGTGAATTTGATGTCTTTAATTCCACTGTTTTTGGGTGGTCCAAAGTCATTTTCTGTGTTTGACTCTTCTGTTTTTGAAACAGTCGCTTCTCTTTTTTACCCCCCCCCCCCTCTCTCTCTCTCTCTCTTTCTGACTCTCTCCTTTTGGCTTTTTTCTTTCCATCGGGCCTGTCTTTGGTAGTGAGCTTCCTTGATTTCACTTTATATTATAACATGAATTGTGTTCCCATTGGCAAGAAATCTGCCAGAGGATAAAACCTCAGTCTATATTCCCCATGAGATCTGCTATTTAGCTGAGGAAAGCATCGGGCCTTAATCTGTCATTGGAGCACAGCGTATAGAGGACTGTGGAGACCCTAGTCCTGCTGAGATCAGAGCTACGTTCCTATCTAAAGGGATGGATATAGTCATAAGAAGAGGTAAGTGAACAACTCCTACGTCGAAACCTCTTTGTTGTCCTTGGATCCAATGGGGAAGAAATATGTCGACTAGGCTTATTATAAGTGGGATACCCATGTCACTCTGTAACGACAACCTAGAGAAACATCTATAACATTGGATGTTCAATTAAGATCCAATAAAACAGAGGAAAAATGAGAGATCCTCGGGGGTCAAAATGACTGACTGGCTAAGCGGTAAGGGAATAATCACAATAGGCCTAGGTACCTAAAATTACCCTCACAAAAACTTTGCAGTTGGGGCCATTTGTAGAGCATGCCGAGAGACCACATGACCTCACTTAAGTGCATTGTAGAAAATGTAAGAAATGTTTGCAGATGGGACAATTGGCAACCTCCTGCCAAAATCAAGAAGTGTGCCAAGCCTAGATTGAAAAAAGCCAGAACAAAGAAAGGGGAACCGCGCCTGTGAGGTTGTCAGTCCAGTAAGTCTCTTCCCAAATACCCTATCCGGATAAGAGGAGGAGAGGGGGGAGGAAGGGTCTAAAATGACAGCATCTCTGGATCAGGCCTGCTCTGCTAGCCAGAAACGACCACTTCCAGGATGCGACGTCAACCCCAGCCGCTGTGCCAGGACGGATGACCAAAGCCAACTGAGTGACAACGTGGAAAAGTCGTTTTTAGACAGGAACAGCAATGCTGATGACAACCGACAGGATACCCACCCTACGTAAGTCTGTTTTCCTTGCCCCACAGATATGGGCTGTGACCCTAGTCCGGTAAAAGGACTACGAGCTTGCACAATGGCTTTGGTAAGGAATAGTCTAGTGGTACGAGTTTTATCATTCAATTAATAATAGTAACCCTGAATGTTAGGGGTCTCAGAAACAAACAAACAAAATGGAGTGGTCTGTTTAGGTTCTTTAAACATGAACAAACGTCAGTCTTAGTTGTACTGATCATCATATTGAAATAATTAAAAAAGAAATGCGGCGATCCTGTGCATTATATTGGAGTATTTGGAGGAACTACCCACGGCAAGGGCCTGCTCACGTTATTTTCAAAATATCTTAACTCAGCGACCAACAAATTTGTATACATGTATGTATGACAGACTATTTGGAGAATAAATTCAGACAACGAAACGTATTACATGTACATAGTAAATGCTTCCTACTCAGGGTTACCAACCCTCCCGGAAAAACCGGGATTTTCCCGGATTTCAAGCGAAATCTCAGGCATCCGGAAAAGTGCTTAAAATCCTGGGTTTCTCATAAATTAAATAGTAATAATAATAATAACAAAGAAAAACACCGAATTAGCAAAACTGCGAACTCTTGCTTTGTCGTGGATGTGACATCCGGAACGTAGCCTAAATCAAAGATGGTAGAGTAACAAGATAGTACACTGTGACGTCATACCGTACGAAGAGATGGGCAGGCGGGCGACAACACGCGCGCGGACCAAGCGCGGAGATCCATCCCGCGTGAGCATTGAAGAGAATGGAGAAAAACGAAGCGCGGATCATAAATCTGCGTCCTAGCGCATTATTTTTCACTTTTATTTCAGCAAAATTCAATGGCAAGAAGAGAAAGCTTTTCTGAGTTGGAATGGAAAGAGGAAAAAAATCATGAACTATAGTTGATTAATTTGCATAATTAATTGATTAATTAATTAATTAATTACATCATCATAGAAAATGACATTCACACATTGGTTTCAGGCCCGGTCCGGCAATAAATTAAAAAGAAATCAGATGGAAGAGGAGAGAGGTATTAGACTAGAAGAAGCATTATAACAAATACAACAGGCTAGAGAAGGATTAGCAAACGACATCCAACAAACAATAGAAGAAGCCAAAGAAGAAATGAGAAACGAATTCAAAATACTAATTGAAGAGGCGAGGGGACTGAGAAGAGACTAATTGAAATGAAACAATGGGCGGGGAAATACGACAATAGAGGAGGTAGGATGACCGGAACATTACAAGAAAGAGAGCAAGCCCTAATTAGAAGAGAATTGATAAACATGGTGGAGAATTGATAAACATGCTGCAAGGGTACGTCGGTCAGATCATAGACGAATACCTGCAAAGAGCGAGGCTAGGATAGGAACAAGAAAAACTGCAGAGGCCCGCGAAGTAGAAAACAAAACATAGACCTTAAAGAATGATAAAGATCATACAGTGGAACTGTGGGAGAAGATTAGGGGACATAGAAAAAGTAGTTCGGGAAGCAACAAGAGGGGAGGAATTCATAGCCTGCATTCAGGAAACGAACTTAAAACCAGGCAAAAATATTTGGATAAAGGATACAAACATCGTCCGAAATGACAGAATAGGTAACAGGGGTGGAGGATTAATAACAGCAGTACATAAGAAAATACAAATAAAGAACAACGGGGAAATCAAAACGGAAAACATAGAAGGACAGTGGGAGGACACCGAGAATTTCAGAATTATTAATCTATATATACCTAAAAGACAACCAAAAGAGGGAGACATTACTGAAATTAATAAAATAATGACCCCCAAAAAAAAATCCTATGGGAGATCGTTGTGCTCAGCCCTGTTACTTCCCTTTACTAGACACAAGAGGACTGGACAAACAATGTAAAGAGGACAAAAAATCACTTCTGCGTTTTTTACTTGAGACATACACCATGGAAAATTCCAAAAAAATTATGATGTAAAGAGAATGTTTTCTTCTTATTTTTATAATTTTATCAATTTTTTTGGCGATCACTCTTTCAAATGACAAAGTGTAAAGGGCTTTCCATAAATGAAACCGGAAGTCTGAGCGAGAGTTATGCACCTTGAGCAATGGGACGTTCCGGTTACAAGTTTACAATGGAAGGCAACGATCGCCTAGTTACCTTGCGTTATAACTGTAGACCTGTCGAATATTTGAGAGTGAAAGAGGGCAATTTTGTACTAAAAGACTATGGACAAAAATATTTGTGAAATTGAGAGATCTCTAAATTATTGAAATAACGGATGAAATGTTCACAGAACGTGTTGATCTACCTCTCAACATCACACATCAAAATGATAGATCTATACTTTAATTCTTGTTCCAAGTGTACTTTTTTCTGTTTTCATTCACTTCAATAAAACAGCTTTTTTGAAATTTATGTTATGTCTGCTGCTGATTCAGTTTTTTATGTAGCGACACTGGATTTTTAAATGCATTTATAGATATGTATATAGATA
>JBCEWB011001274.1:0-15063 GCA_039654565.1 Peronia peronii | reverse complement strand
TGAAAACATATAAAATGTAAATAGGGTATTGCTGTACACGAAAGGAAATGTTAATTAAATGATTTGTTTGTTGTATAAAAGAGGCTTTTCAAAATTGTTCAAAAAGGAAAAAGTACATTTTTAGAGCAATTAGATCTTTACAACTGCTGATTAACAATGGTCAAATGAAATGAATATATGTAAGACTCTTATTCTGTCAGACTATTTTATTCGTTTGTCATATATATATATATATATGTTTTTAATATTTACATTATCAACATCAATATGGTTGAGCTCCCATCAGGCAATGAGACAAATTCACTCTAAAAGTTGAAAACCGACTATCAAGTTTTGGAAAACTTCAGTTGCTCCCAGCCATGCAGTAAACCCAGTTTTCCACATCTAGTGTGTGATATTGTCCCAGATGTTCTCTAGTTGTTCTCGACAGTACATCGACCCATATCTACACAAGAAACATCCATAGGATAGTGATTATATCTCTGGTGCTCAGCGATTGTTTGCCATTGCCTGTGCTTACCAGTGGATCTATGTTTTATCTTTGTCTCAATGTTCATGCATTCATAACTTCTTCAGTCTCTTATCTTTCTACACACAGTCTGAACTTCACACCTTACAGTCAGTGAAATATACATTTGTTACAGTTTGAAGAGAACTTTATTAAACACCATCAAATATAGAAGAATCAAGCATTTTTGACAGCTTGAGTCTAGAAATATTCAAGTCACTGCCTGTATTCAAGATTGCCTGTCTCATTGTCACTTTGAAATATTTGTATAATGATAGCGCATTTGTAAATTCAAAGTCAAGTTCTAAGGAGGATTACCACAGTTGTCCTACCAGGGAATATTTATGGCATTTTCATTCGTTTTTCTTCTTCTCCCTCTCCCCTGCTCCTTTCCATGCTTACTGTTCCCACCAACTTGTGACAAAGGATTATCCATCCTGTTTTGTTGAGAACTTTGCCCACACACGATTTCTGATACAGTTTTTGTTTGTTTAATTTTTGTTGTTGTTGTTTTTGCTTGCTTGGGCTTTGTAGATCTAATCATGCATTTTCATGTCTGTTCTCAATCTCATCCACGTTTCGTTCTTTGCTCTGTCAGCAACTGGAGCCCATCCTGTGCCTGGTGGAGTCTTTCCTCCACCCCCAGCAGCATCAATGCTTCTACAGTCACTACCTCCACCAGAGTGTTTTCATGTAGGTATTGTAAGTCATATGTGCAACACTCCTATATCCATCATTTTTACAATGCATTAGAAAGTAGTTATGAAATGATAATATGCATTTTAATCCTGCTGATGACTGGATGTTCAGAGCTGAAACAAAATTGATTGACGAAGAAAATACAGCATAATCCTGATTATGCTGTTAAATCTGAAAGTTGATCACCATTTTTATTACAGAATGAAGGACATTTATTTTAGGCAGTTTTACGGCACTATTTACAAAGCAAAAAGTCAATGAAATTGCATGAGTACATAGTATTTGTAAGGATATAAGTTAGCGCATTGGAGTTCTCACATAGGATTTCTTTCTTGTATTGATAATAGTCGATTGTAATAGAACAATTCATATATTATTTCATTAAACTGGAAATCTCTTGTATAATAATTTAGACAGCATTTTATTTTAACAGACCATTGTTCTATTTTGCTATAGGGTCCTCATGTCATCATCGACAAATTCCTGGAGTTCATGCGAAATGTCAAGCTCCCAGAGCGTAAGTAATATTTAAAATTCTTGTGCAGGGTAGGGACAGAAGGACTTGTAGAGGACTCATCTACATTGTAGTTTTTCTCTCACACAAATTTCCGATCATCTATCCATTCAGTGATAAGAGAAGAGCTGCAGTGCAAGAGTGGCACCTTGATGGTTGAACATTTTTTTTTTTTTGCATCATAGCCTTTTGAAGCTCAAGTTCTAAATCCTCCAAGTTATGTTCTGCTTAATTGGAAGCACAGTAAATTATAAGCTTTTTAAATGGACTCACGAAGCGGATAAAAACAATTTCTGTGAGTGCTATTATCACTGGAACTGATGATTGGCTGCAGTTTCCCAAGTTCCAGATTGTTATAATTGTGATCATCATATTTGTGTGTGTCGGTATCCTCTAGGCATGTACATGTATTTTGACAATATTTATTTGCACACTGACACTGATTCACACATGGAAAACTGGAAGATAACATGTATCAGAACTAAAAAATGTTTATTTGCTACCTTATACCCGTATGTTTCGATTTTCTCATTCGATTTTGTACAAGCATATCAATTTATGCCTGTTTTTGATATGAAAATATATACATTCTAACATCTAAATTTGCGGGGAATTGAAATCATTTTGTTCTATCGCTATTTTGTTGTATCCGAAGAGGCGAAATTGAAACAGGGATGCAAGTTTTTTTATCGAATATCTCCCCTGATTGAAGAACCATGCGACCGCACCGCTACCTTATGCCTTAAGGCCACTTCATTTTCATTTTTGTTGTTCTTCTTGTTGGTATAGATACATATAAAATGTGTGGTTATGTAGCTGTTATGTTGTTTGTTTGTGATTTTTCTGCTTTTTTATTCTTTAAGATTGTAGACAAAGTGGAGTTTGAAATGACATACTTTCTGCGGATATCCGACTTTTTCAGTAAACCTTCATCAACTTCACAAATCAGTGTCCTTTTGAACTGCAATAATAAATCTGTTCTCCTACGTTTTTAGTATGTTTAGTTTCGATGAATTCATCATTGATTGCCAGCCTAGATCTAAAATAGCTTTATAGTCAACTTAAAGCTCACAATTTTCAACATAAAAGTAAAGGATACCTATCGACTTCTCAAAACTGACTTTCAAGAAACACTGACAAGCACAACTTGTTTGACTGACCAAATGCAGCAAGTGGAAGTGTGTATAGTGTATGATTGAAAAGATAAAGGCCAAGCCATCTCTGATACGGTTTATGGTGTACTGAGCCTTTCAGCCTTCCTGGGGGGTGGTTATCTTGGCTGAATGCTCTAATACTGTGGTTGTGTGGTTATAAATAATGACGAAATCGTAATAGCCTCACACATGCACATAATAGGTGACACCCTCTCACGGTACATCATATTCGATTTGGGGCCACGAGCGATGGGTGAGGTGTGAAACGGGGTACAGTAGGTGCATGATTTCTACACACTTGCACCTCAGGCCTTACCCTTCTTGTTTCATACTGCTGGGCAGTACAGCACATTGCAGGCACCAGTAGGCCAACTTGATGCACTCAGGGATGATTTGTTTGACGGAGAACACTGGTCCGGTACCTGAGCTTGGTCTTGGTTACGCTTTGTATGAATGAAAAGTGCAATCGGGGAAACGAAAACAGTTCGTTATAAGCATAGTTTTCATATCAGCCCATCGTTTCATTTCGTTGTAAGCATAAGAAATTACATAGCAAAAAAAACGTTCCCAAAGATTCTTTCTTAATAACGCAAGTTTCGTTTTAAGCATTTTCTTAATGATCGTGTTAGAGTGTGCGTGTGTATATATATATATATATTATATACATGTACATATATCTTTTTTTTTTTTATCCAAATGAGATGAATTTTTTCCTGATATCATGACATATGAGATTAGTCTTGGTTGTAGCACCAAATTTGTAGATTTTTGACATTAGGCCTTGTTTCAATGTGCAAGGGCATTGTCTGTCGAGATAACCTCCACTAGGAGGTTGAAAGACATATTACAGAACGGCATTGTCTAATTGTTCAGATGACAAATTGTTCCTGAAAACAAATTGTCTTATGTGTCACTGCCAATTGTTCCAACAAACTGCAATTTTAAGGAGTGAAGGACCCTTTTCTATGAAAATTACATGTAATTCTAATTGGGTAGGTATCATATTGAGAACTGTAGGCAAATAAAAAAAATTCACCACCACAGTGAAGGCAAAACAATTTTGGCACTGGTTCGTACCTGCAAGGATCTGCCTTGGGAACACAATGTAATTATATGGATACGATTTTACATACGGATACAGAAATATCTGTATGCAGCACAACATCCACTGGCAGTTCCTCATCGTGCTCAGTACAATACCTACTGCGGCCCAAATTAATTTGTTCCTGAATACTAACAGTGGGTTGGGGTTTTTTTTTGTTTTTTTTTTTAAATTGCCATCTAAGACAAGTTGGCTATCATGGGCTGAATTGCAATTTTGCCCAAACAATGGTGGTGGCTCTTACAACAACGAGGTCTTCAAGGCTTGAGATAGTCTTCAGATGGCTAAGTAAAGACAGACAGTAAGTTAATGAACCATTTTTCAACCAGCTATGTTGCTTCCCTTTACCAAATACAAGCTGAACAAGCACTGCAAAGAGGAAAAAAATCACTTTTTCTCTTCTTATTTGAAACATCTGAAGCAAAAAGTTCTGAAAAAAATATCACAATGAATGAAAAAAAAAGTACTTTCACATGATGAATTTTTCAGAACGCTTTGTTACGTAGATTTCAACTAGCAAGAGAATAAGTGATTTTTTTATTTGTAGGGGCTGTTGTGCCCATGTGGCACTAATGGACCAAAAGTCTATTGAGGCCATAAATTGGCCTCATAATTTGATTTATATACAAGGCAAGTAACTCTGTTGACCTGTGTTCACCACACATCTTTTTTAGTATTGAGATGAATCTAGCTGAAAATGTTCACCCGGCCCAAACCCAAATAAACTTTCCACATGACCACAATAGTCATTCTGTTTTTTTTTTTTATTTTTTACTGCGCTTGTGTTGTATCTCTTGCACATGGCAAAGGACAAGTAATTTGATTGACAGTCAAAATGGCTCATTAACAGATATATTTTATTTCACTCATTTTTATTTTCTTTTTTCTCAGGACCAGTTGGAGAAGAAAATGGAAAAGATGGAGATTTTAGACTAGATCCTGGCACACGGCTCTCAATGGAAATAGCAAGTGGCAGTCGCAAGAGGAAAACAACAGAGAATGAGAGTGACGATGAAGACTCAGAGGTTAATTTTTCAGCTCCCGTGAATGACATTTACAGGGCAAGGCAGCAAAAGAAGGTTTTGAAATCCTGAATCAAGCACATTCATTATGATGATATTGTTGATGTTAATCAATGTTTTTTCCATCTCACAATGATTCTTTTTGTATCAACAGTTATCTCAAAAAAAAAAAAAACAAGTCATGTATTACTGTTTTTACTATGTATGTAATTTTTGTGTTTATATAATCATGCTTTAATGAGAATGTTTATGTGTTTGCTATGTTTGTGGGTGCTTGTGTGGGAGCGAAGAATCTTTTTTTTCCTTTACAAAGAAAGGATACCACAAATTCACTATTAGCAGGGTGAAAACGTTTTGATGGAAACAGTGACAGATGATAGTGTAAATGCATCTGTTTTTATCATCTCATTTATTGAAAGTGTGTCCTGTTGGCTGTCTTCACCAAATGTCCTTCACAGCATCGTAAAAATAAATAAAATTTTATGGATAAAGAAATAAAATGTCAGAAAAACTTACTCCACTGTCACAGTTTCTGACATTACGGCATGGGTGTCTCTTCTATAGCTTCTACAGTTGAGTGTTTGAAAAGGAGAGAGATATTATTTGAAGGGCAGGGGTCGCCTGCTTAGTGAGAAGTACATAAATGAGGAAAAGGAAACTGGGGTTTATCATGGAGGAGTCTGTTAGTTTAGTGAGAATGAAAGCATAAAAATGTCACATTGTTTACTCATGCGCTGGTGTGTACGTTCATTTGTTCACTTCAACACCATGTGAAAATGTGCTTGAAATGAAAAATTAAAACAGAATGTGGTTATCATTTTTCAAGACAGATTCCAATTTTTATGGTATGGCAGTTTGTCTGTTTGACAGAGAAAGGGGTGGTATATATAAAGTAATAAATAACAATCTTACAATCCGTACATCAGTCAACTGGCATTGCAGAATGAATGAAGTGATAACAGGAGAGATATTTTGAAAGATGAATTAAAACAATGTAGGTGATTTGTCAACTTTATTAGATTTATAGCATGAGGCATCACATCATAAGTCACACTTATCAAAATAAAATTGCTACTTAAATAAGCATTACACTCAGCTTCTTTCCACACGACAGATAAAAATCTCAAAAAGATTGAATACAACACATACCTCACATTCAATGATAGATCTATGAAGCAACACATAAATCAAAATATAACATTGTAATTCCAAGACTGTTCTCTCATTTAATGTTTTTCAGTCATCATGGTAAACAAGGTCTGAGAATCTGGAGGAGACTACAGAGTATTTTGTATCTGAATATGATCAGAAGCATAATGCAAAATCAGATAGCTGGGTGTCTCAAAAATTTCTTAGATATGCATATATGCCCAATATGAAAAGTATTCTATATCTGAATAGAGAAATGATCTTTGACCAAGGACAGGCAGGTTTGAGATAGCTTGGGTGCAGCATGAAAGAGAAAATACACAGATTGGCAGCATTAGCTTGATGATTTTCCATGAAACAGAAGTTTTGACTTGAGTTGTACTGGTAGTTAAAATGAAGACATAAAAATGTCTTTGAGCCAGGAGAGAGAGATTATTGACAGGCAGGGGTCGCCTGCTTAGTGAGAAGCACATGAATGATGAAAAGGAAACTGGGGTTTACCATGGAGGAGTCAGTTTAGTGAGAATGAAAGCATAAAAATGTCATATTGTTTACTCATACACTGGTATGTAATTCATGTTTTCAGCTAAACATCATATGAAAGTTTTTTTTTAATGCAAATTAAAAGAGAGCACGATTATCATTTTTCAATACAGATCTCTATTACTACAGTAATCACAGTTTGTGTTTGATGGAGAAAGTGATGGTAAGAGTGAAGTAATATACTACAAACCTGTACATCGGTCAATTGGGACTGTACTATGAATTGACAATGGAAGAAATATTTTGACATGTTGAAAAAAAAAATCTAAGCCTAATACTGGATTGCTATGAGGCCAAAGTGATCAAAATCGGACAAAATATATTTTACAACAATGCCACTTATACAATCTCACTGCAAAATTTATTTCTTGTAAGAACTGAAACAGTAAGATTTGACAATCACATTTTCTTATTTCCCCATGTAATTTTTAGGTCAGAGTATTGTTATATGAACATATTTAGGCACTGACAATAAAATGTACAACAATACCATAAAATAATGCAAAAGTTGATTGCTGATAATTCTATTGTACATCAGCAGACAGGTAAACAGGATTTTGGGAGTGAGAAGTCAGTACTATAATACTGTGAATTTCTCCGCCTTTCAACTTTCCCAGACCCCAACATAACCTGTATCACATGTGCATGTACATATCATCCATGAATTATGTTCCTAAACGTTCACTCACACTGATGACAGTGATAGTTATTCAGATATGCTGTTCCAACACTCCACTGTGATACCCACTCACACTTGACACATGCAGATCATTTAGTTGTAGCATATTTGATTTCATCAAAGGCTTTTCTTGCTTTGCGAAGTTCCTCACTCATAAGTAGCAGCTCCTTCACTCTGGAATATTTCTTTGGATCTTTGCGTATCAGGAAAATGATGTCTTCCACAATAATGCGTCCTGACTTGCCAATTTCCATAGCTTTTTTAGTCTTAAAAATAAAGAAAGATTTAAAACAGTACAGAATTAATTTATGGAAATATTATGATAAACTGTGGGGGCCCGGGGTTTATAAGTAAGCGCGTCATCTGTGAGATGTCTCCCATGGAGTGACATCCTTCTCTCTTTCCTTGCTCCTGTCTTCTGTCCCGCTTTCTTTCCTCTCTTAGTCTCTTCTTCTTGATGTGTAAACATATCTTACCATGTTTGACACAATATAGCCATAATCGTGCTGATGTGTCGTTAAACCCCAACACAAACAAACAAACAAGATATATCATCATTTCTCATGTTTAACATATAATATGTGAATAAGTATGGCTAGTACTAAAAACAACAGACATCAAATCATGGAACTGTTAATACTACTATTAATTAGTAAAAGTGTGCATAATTCTAATTATAATAATTAATAAGGACAAATATGAATATAATTTCAGTCATGCTCCCTCATTTTTGATCATTCTGTGAAAGAAATATAGATATCAAATCTATCTTTCCATATAGCCTAATTATATTGTTAAGTTCACAGTTGCACTTATTAGGCAACAACTGTCTCCAGCTTTAACTGAATGGCAATTTACTAAGAATAAGAAGTTACTTCTGCATTTTAATTAGGGAACTGGCACATTTACAATCACAAAGATTTGCAATGAAAACAAATATTGCCATAATTTTAGCATTCACATGAAATTCTTCACTTTTTTTTTAGTGGTTTCGATTAATCAAAACTATAAAAATGTCACTTTCATTGCACATAATATGACCAAATTACACGTAGGTTATTATCAACGAAGAATATATGCTTAACAGACAACTATCATAAAAGTTATGTGTGCATTATACAATCATGTGTGACTTCAATAAAAAATAAACATGCATTTAGCTGTCATCTGGATCTGTTACAAGAATTACAAAGCATTCCATTGGTGCATGGGAACTTAACAAAAATCATTCTTAGAAGAATCCACATATCATAACATGATTATGATGTATGTTCCTTTTTTTTCTGAAACTAGACATTATTCTTGATTAAAATACTTCTTTAAACACATGTGAACACACAAAGCAAAGGAGAGAGGTAGAGAGAGACAAAGAATTTGGAAGGGTTGTCATCTAAATTTCCCTTTGCCTACCATTTCAGTGATATATTCTATGACTAAGTCCTCCAGTAGATCAACTGACTCTGTGTAGGGGTTTTGATCATCACCAAATCCGTACATCATACATCGCACTGAAAAGCATTATAAGCACAGGATATGATAAATTATTGGAGAACCATGTAGCAATAAGAAGCATATATTATATACATGTAGATAATTCTAGAGCTATTATGGACAGTGATGAGATAACTTGAATAAACACATGTGTCTTTCTAACTTATTTATCGTCTTTCACATTATAATCAGACTGCAGTGATCAGAAAAAACAAATTTCTAACAAAGTATACAGCCGTTCAACTTATCCCAATATTGTCTTTGCAATATGGTCAGATTAAATCGGCTTCAAAACTGGCAAATTAATGTACATGTACAAATAATGAAATGGTTTTTATATTTTGGATACAGTTAAATGACACTCCTTCAGTTTAAATTAACATACATGCATATTACTCAGAAAAAAGGGATACATAACTATATAGACTGATGTTTTTCCTCAACCATCTATGCTTACTGTGTGTTATTAAGAAAAATACAATTGGTGATTTAACATAAGATTAAGAGAGTTGCATCGATCATATTCTGCACTGCCACTAGTGGTAAGCTCTCCAAGTGAGGGTGAAGAACTAATGGTAATCAAACTCTCCAAATTAAGGTAAAGAACTAATGGTAATAACTATCTTTAACCAGAATAATTCAAACAATTAATGGACATAAAGTGTTGGTACAGATTTTTGTTCAAATTCTGTGTATGTTATATTTTATAATAGTATTATCAGTAGAGGATAAAAAATAAACAGTGATCATCACGGCACAATATTATGAGACTAGAAAGCAGTGTTACGTTAAGTTCTATATATGTCTTTCAATCTCCTGGTGGTAGAAAGCCATCAAAAACGAAGTCTACATAATTTCATTTTGTGATTGTAACTCTGCAACTTGAGCAAAGGCTGAAATTTATACACATATACCAAAAATATACTAAAAATTTTAACAGTCTATTTCACTCACACTCCTTGGAAAATATTTTCTTCCTTTTCTCAAGTGGCGTATCTTCTTCATTATCTTCATCATCAAACTGAAAAAGGAACCATAATAATGCAAAAATACATGTAGTAATGGTAATACTTTTATTTCAATCCATATACATGTATACCCACTTACATATATTATGTGCAGACTCATGCATCCAAAGCGAAAAAAAAATCCCATGATAAATTGATATTTGTTCCACTTCGTTTCAACAGCTCAAAAAGATGGGCTTTAATAAGACTCATTAAATGAAAAAGATGCAGATAAGTCTTCAAGTGGCAACCAACATTAGGTTATTCAAATGTAATACATGCAATATAAAAACAAATCTAAATATGCAAATGTGACATCTGACTGAGGTTGACACTTATCTGATATTTGACTGTGGGATGCACTAAAAATGTACGGAATACCACAAGGCCAAAAAGCAGATGGGAAATCTGATAATAATAATAAATAGTAAATATGCGTATTTTGAAAGTACTGATAGATCTTTTCGGCGATGAATTTGATAAAGTTCACGGATATATAAATTCAAGGGCATTTTTCAAAATAAAGCTAATGATTAATTTCATTTTACATTATTTCTTGCAGAATAAGTCAACAGTATTTCCACGCACTGGAAACTGACTGAAATTTCATCCCTGCTTTTTCATGTCTCTGGCATTCCTCACTGAAATATCGTTCCTGTAAGTCTCCAAGTCTGCAGAGGCGAATTTTACAGGAGAGACAAAAAAACTGAAGTGAAATCATGAATCACGGATTTAGATCACGTGACAAAAAGTGAAACTTACATTAGTTCCATGGATTTGATATTTATAGAGGAGGTAGGGGAAATCCATTCTAGTTTAATAAAGCCAAAAATGTCATGACCCAATTGTCTGGACTTATGGTTTAGCGACTTACAGGGACGATATATTTTTAATATAATTTTCTTGCAGTATTTTTCAATTTCCTTCTTGAAAGTGTGAAAGCCTCAAACTTCACAGGAAATTTTGTGCAGCATAGATCAGAGGCACATTAAGCAGCTTTGATGACACATTCAATACAGCTATGCTATGATGAAAATGTCCACCTTCTCAATGAGTTTCGTATGCAGAGACATGAAAATTCTAGAATAATCAACTTGAACAAATATGCTCCATTTAGGGGCATTTTGAGAATGATGGAAACCAAGTATTCTGTGTCGTAACAATGCAGAGATCTGAAAGATGGCACATGATTAATTACATCATTAGATTCTACTCACACCATGACTATGAAACAAATTTCTGCCATCGAACTTCTATGACACTGTTCAAGCATTAGATCTAGATCCAGATAAATATATCTAGATCTTTGTAGAATTTAGAATGATTCTAGACAGCTTGAGATCTAAACAAATTTGGGCCTAACTTGGTTTAGATAGATCTAGATCTACTAGCAGATCTAGATATTAGGAGTGGGCAAGTAGTACATTTTTTTTACCGGGAGAGCAACTCGGGAAGTCAAGTTACTTCTCGCTGGGACCGGCCCCGAGAATAGAAGTCCTACTGCTCAGCTCCACATGACTTTGAGACAGACAGCTGAGCGAGACCGAGAAGGATCGGCCACAAGGCCTAGCCTAGGCTTAGTGATTGCCATCACATGCAGTAGAACCATGAGGGGGCTCGTGTGATGTTGCCATCCACTACTTTTCTTAACTGGCATTGCATTAATTTTTTTATTTATCTTCTTAGTGAGAGAGAAAGTGTGTGAGTGGGTGGGATGAGAGAAAGTGAGATACAGAGAGAGCGAGAGAGAGAGAGGAAAAAATAGGAAGAATGACATTGTACACGGCCATATTATAGGCTAGACCTTTGGCCCTTTCGCTAGCATCTCACTACTAATCTCAGGTCTAGGCCTAAAACAAAGCACAAAGCCTAGTGTAACCCCCCTCCTCAAGTCGTCTCGTGCCCGCTCCTACTAGATGTAATCTACACTAGAGTACTAGACACTAGATCTAGATCTAGTCTAGCTAGATCTAGACATCTAGAATATCTAGATCTAGACTAGAGCTATCCAGATCTAGATCTAGGTCTAGATCTACATCTCGATCTAGATCTAGATCTACATTTGATTCGTGAGATTGACAAGACATGGGTGAATGTCAGCACCTATCACTAGCCACTGTGAATCATGAGCGATATGGTGAGCAAAAAATAAGACTAAGATGATAAACACCAAACCTCGTTCACACTGTCTTTGTCACCACCCTCAGCCATGTTTCGCTGTCCAGCACAATAACTTGGCTCACAAACAATACTTCGTTCCAGTTCTTTCTCACGAATCCACTTTTTGAATCAACCAACTAACTGTACAACATCGTATGATTGCCATACTTTTGCTATCCATACGGAAACACACACAAAAACGAATAAAACAAAATATTTTTTTATAAACATATGAATCAATTAATTAAAATGAAGGTTTAGTGTTTGAAGCCTCTTTCTTCATCTCTATATTTGGAGTGCCAGCAATGTTGTTGTCAAGTGTTAGATAAGATAGTTTCTTTTATAACAATATTGTATTTATTATGCCCACTATGAATTAAATTATTTGCGCTTGAAAGGACACAAGGTAGATCTACAGTTTCAAATTAACTGTATGTGCACCATCAGATCAGGTACATATTTAAGTCTTTGTAAATGAGTCCATTCAATTTGTAAAATGAATAAATAAATAACAATGGCAAGTGAAAATAGTGATTTAGTCACCAATAGCCTAGATCATTGGATCTTGACAGGAATCAGAGAAAATCGAAATGCTATAAAATAGGAGGAATGTGGAAGTCTTGATAAAATTGTAGACGACTATCATGATATAATGGAGTTACAATAAATCACTGAAAAAAACAGAAGAATGGAGGTGGTTGCTCTAGATGTCATAAAATTGACACAAATTTGCAGAGAAAGAAGGATATGTGTTTCTGAAAAAAGGGGGAGGAATCCAGTGAATTCTCCTTATGGTTCCTGGAATAATGTAGCTTACATAAAATTGCACTTTCTCTGTCTCCTCTCCATTCTCTCTCTCAACCTCTGTTTCCTTTCTCATACCCTCCCCCCCTTGCTTGTTACCTTCCCCTTCTTCTCTCTACTTCTCCCCCTCCCCTTCTCTCTCTCTCTCTCAACCTCTCTCTTTTCTTTTCTCTTCCTCTCTCTTTTTCCTTATACACTGTCTCTGTGCACGGATTTCAAATCCCCCCCCTCTCTTTCTCCTTCTCTCTCTTACGTCCCATATATCTCTCGCACCACTTTTACACTTTCAACACCCTCTCTCTCTCTCTTGCCTCGCTTTCACACTTTTAACACCCTCTCTTCCTTCTCTCTCTCTCTCTCTCTCTCGCCCCGCTTTTACACTTTCAACACCTTCTCTCTCTCTCTCTCTCTCTTTGTATCTTTCACTTCTAACCATCACATACACACAGACACACAGGCTCACATCCAGACATTTTAATAGTCACGTAACAAGATACCAGACAAAAGTAACAAAAAAAAAAAAAAAAAACGAAGCGTGGACAGACACAGAAAGACAATTATTTACGACGAGCGTCTCCATTTCACCAAACCAGAGCCCAACTCCCAGGACCTCATTAATTTGCCACAGTCTGCCTCGCTTCCTCTTGTTCCATAGACAATTCTTTCTGTCTGTCTTTCTTCCTTTCTTTTTTCGCTCTTTCTTTCTGTCGTCCTTTTTTTCTTTTCCGTTCGTTCTTTTTTCCTTTTTCTTTCTTCCTTTTTTCTCTCTTTCTTCTTCTTTCGTCCTTTGTTTCCCCCTCCTTTTCTTTTTTTCTATGTCTTTCTATCTGTTTTTCTTTCTTTCTTACTTTTCTAATCGTATCCATTTCTTTCTCTGTTCAGTTCTTCAAGTAAGTGGGCGAGTGTTTGAGCAAATATGAGTGGCTGAGGAGTGAGCGACTGTTGAGACAGCTGAGTGAATTGAATGAGCGTGTGAGTGGTTGTATGATACAGAGACAAGTCTATCATCGAACATTTTGCCGTTTCACCATCTGAAACACGGAGGAAGTTATCTGCCACCCTGAGAAGGAGACTTTGTACAGTGCATCGACCTGTCATGTTTATGCCTGTAAATAGACCAACAAACACACAAACATACAGTCCAACATACAAACAAACAACTACACTCTGTTTTGTCTTTTTGTGTTACAGGTCACTGTCATAACACCAACAACAGTTACTTGAAGTATCAAATGAAGAATAAACAGATATAGATAAGAAAAGGAACAAAAGAAATCATTGGTATATCGACGCCCTAATAAGGAGACCTGTGGAATCTATATCAAAACCTAATACAGTTTGGGAAGACTTTATGCACCCATTTTATAATCAATGGAAATATTCCGAATGAACTGGACGTTTGATATACGCAAGAAATAACACTGAGCGTTACAGAAATTCATATCTGCCATCAGTACGGCGCCTATCAAGCCGAGACAATGTCACTTGTTCTGATGCTATTATTCGTGATTTTTTGTAGGTATATATATATCTAACAAATGTATTGTAACTCATCAACTGTGATTGGAATTTCCTTTAGAGGACAACTTCTGACAAGTAAAGGTATCGCATATCTTATTTTATATCCACGGATATTTAAGATACTGCATTATCCCACGGATATCTTCGTGCCTGTGAATCAACAAATTATATATTCAACCAGAGATGGTGATTCAACCAAGATCTATTTGCATGATGTACGCACTTCTAACTCAGGGCATCCACCTGTCTTCCTGAGATTAACAGAGATAATTGATAAACTCACGGGGTGTTATCAACAAGGTCATCGTTCTCTAGTCACAGTCACGCCTGCCTTCCCTGAGAACAATATGATGACATACATACTGGTCAAGTGGGGTAGTATACAGTGATGTTTTGTAGATTATTACGATTAAAATAAATTTGTACCGCTACTGAGTGAAGTTACGTTCTATATACGTCTTTCAACCTCCCGATGGCGGTTATCTCGAGACTGAATGAAGTGAAGAAAAACGATTAAAGCGACCTATACAACCTCTAGTTCAGAACCGTAAAGGTGGCAAAGACGACAAATCATCCCTTCCCCCCAACCCCCACCCCAATCTTTCCAGGAAACAACGAGACGAGAGAGGGAGAGAGAGACAGAGAAAGACACAGAGAGAAAGAAATAGAGATTGTTAAAAGACAGGCGCACATAATTATATATATATATA
>JBCEWB011001273.1:8402-32139 GCA_039654565.1 Peronia peronii | reverse complement strand
GAATTGCGATAATATAAAGTTAACTGATCTTGCTGGCCAAATTTTCGAGCCCGCTTGGCTCTTCGTCGGGGCAATCCATAAGTTTTCATCATTCAGCTGTTTATAAATCTCGGTATAAAAAAAAAAAAAATTGAGTAACAGTTGGAACCTCTCCTTCCCCATTTTGATGAAAGATTCTGGCCTTTGTTGGAATGCCAACAGCATCGTGGAACTTACCATGATGATCATTGGTTGTCCTGGGAGAGAGAAATTATCATTAAATTTGCCTTGTCCTGAGCGACTCCAGTCCGGTCTGAGAGTTACTGGTTGCAAGTTTTAACGATTGTTATTCATTCTAGTCAAATTGCACGACTTCAGCTGAAAGATTAGGTGTTAACAATTATTGACACTTGATAGATATGTTGCAGGTGAGTATGGACTTCAGTGAAGATTTATGTGGGAAAACGATTATCAGAAAATACTTTTATTGAACTCAGTCAGCCCCTAAAGTAAAAGGACAATGAAAGGAAGATTAGACAAAATGATTACCATGAAAGCTTATCAATCAAAAGGTGTTCTGTCACAGTGTAAATTATATAGCAAATGCCTTTTATTCTATGTAAAAAAAAGCATTTTGTCAAGTTAAAGACGTTTTGCCATCTTACTCGGCCTCAGGCGAACGTTTATATATATCCAACAATAGGCATTTTGTCATCTCAGCCGGCCTCAAGTGAGCGCCTTTTTCGGAACAAAAATATGGTGTTTTGTTGTATTTCAGGAGAAACAAAGGAGTTTTGAAAAATCGTTTTCTTCAAATAATTCAAAATTGGTTGTGCTTTCTCAAAAGCAGTTTATCTCCAACCTCAAGTGGAACACGGCGTATTCAGTACTATGTGAGAGCATAGCACTTAGTTTGGTACAAACACTGACCACAGACAGCTAATAAATCATGGGGTCTGCGAGGTCAGCATGTACCAGGCAGGATTCCCCTACCAGGAGTGGCTGTACATGTGATAAGAGAAATTGCACAACTTTATAGCTCACTCCCGGTCTTTTGTAAGTGAATAAAGACAGTGAAATTCTACCACAGCTTTCGTCTACTCAATGGCTGTGTTTTATGCAAGTTTCATTGTGGTAGTAGCATTTTGAACTCCGCTGGAAGAGCTTAAACATGACGTGCTATATTAGACTTATATAATCGATGCGCATTTATTGAAACAATTATGAAAACAAAACAAAGCAATGAACAGTTTTTCTTGCATTCTTTAGTCATAGTCAACTACACATGAGTCGAACTTCGGATGAGTCAGTCTTTTTCCATGGAATGGTCCCAACTCTTCTTTATTTCACTGAAAGACTAACGGATGAATCTCGACATTGACTCGTCTGTATTCACTGATGAGTAGATCTTTTTCTCATGTCCCCGCCCTTATCAGATCAAAGGAAAAAGCAATATTTCAGTAGATCTAACCAATCTCGGCTTACTTGGCACTTCACCCCAACACATTTAAACCCCCCCCCCCCCCCCATCATGCGATAGCATGACTAGACTGGACTAATCAGACTAGTTGATCAGAGGCTGACTGCACATTGTCTCCTCCACCTTTTCACATCCCACCATGCATGATCCTCCCTATTTAGTCGATGGGCCTTAAACTCATACCTTACCCCATCCTTCCCCCTGGACCCTGCCGATTAAGTCTGATGCAGATTCGCCTAAGAGGGTAGGAAACATAGTGTTGGCGATCGTCTTTGATGTGAGGAACTCCCTAGCCACACCCGCAGTTCACATGTGAATGCCACCCCTGAAACCAGCCTTTGTTCTTCTCATTGTAGCGAACTTTCTCACTGCAGTAACGGGTAACAAAAAAAAAAAAAAGACTGTGTGTGATCTCTCCTTCTTCCTCCGATCCCTTATAGCTCGCAGTTTGGCTGATAAGATCTAGTTAGACTTTCACTAAGTTGTTGAAGTCAGAATGAGAACAGTGAAGTGCTGCACCCTCCCTTGTCTCACCCGCAGACACACTCATCGCATGCATTTATCACTATTCCTAGTATGGAGTGTAATATTATGCAGTGTTTTATAACATGAAGCGGTGGGAGGAGTGGTGGAGGGAGGTGAAGTGTGTGTGGTGATCGCCTTGCGCTGAAGGCTCAGGAGGCAGGGTTGGAAGTGGTGGACACTGTCAGGTGACATGATAGTGAAATTTCCATGGCGGACAGAGGACATCAGGTGTCGATAGTCTGTTATGTTCAACCAAAGACAAGGTAAATCTCACAGAAAATGAATGCAAAAGATCAAGTTTGATGATTGAGGAAAGAATACGTAGGGGAAAGTAACCATTATAATGCCCGAAAATAGCTCATTCAGAATAAGTAGTTTATTTGTTTTTAGTTTTCTAGTCTTTTGTGAGATAACGATGTGTTGAACTAAGGATGAATCGATCTTAGTTTTACTTCCCCACAGACATTGACTCATCCTTAGTCGACTGTAGTTCATGGCTGCATCGAGAAAGTGTGAAGTGATTCTATAAAGTTTGGCAGGAGATATTGATTTTACTGTGATAGACCATGTCATGTGACTTTCTTGCCACCTTTGACTATAGACTTATTAAGTTGTGTGTTTTAAATGATGAGTATGTCTGTTTCATACAACATACATATGAAGACATATAAACACATCTGCACACACTAACAGATACGATTTTATATCATACTAATAAATCAGTCATGCTAATATCTTGCATCCAGGACTCAGATAACACTGGAGCCCATGCATGAAAGGTAGCATGAATGTGAAGAAGTGTGCCATATTTAGTAAAGGACAGATCACTAAATGTTAAAAGAAAGAAGACAAAATATTTGCATGCGATGCCTCTAAGACTGACATCAGCCTCAATTTTGACGTATTTGCATTGACAAAGATGTGGTGGTACACATTCTCAGTATGTGCTCAGAATGTTACAAGATTGTGTAATACAAAGCCATTGAAACTGCAATTAAACTGTAATGACAACGTAGAAACTGAATTTTTGACAATCCTTATACATGTACATGTTTGTATATTAAACGAATTTGCAATAATTGGATTATCATTATTAGCCCATGCACAAAAAATTCTGTTTGGGGGCTCTCGGGCAGAAAATCATCAATTTGGGTAAAAAAATATCAGGCTTTTAATTTATTCTAAAAAGATGCTATAATCATTCTGCAAATGGAAAATATATGGTTTATATTGAAAGAACATCTGTAAATGGCTAAAATGTAGCCTGAAAGTACTAGACTCCCTCAAAAAATTTTTAGCTTTATTTTTTAGAAATGACTTTTTTCTGACAAATGTGACACTGTTTTTCTTTTAATTTTTTCTTATTGTTGCCTTAAAATTTGGCACACTTCATACCCATTCATATCTGCAAAGAGCTAACCACTTTTCATTTTGATACATCGATGTTTTCCCTAAGACCATGACTAGCTGGACTTAATTCCGTCTAGTCTCGAGGACTAGCCGGACTTCTTCACTCCGTGTCATCGTCATATAGCTGTTAAGTTTTAGTCCCTGTCGTGTTCCTTTGGGAGGGGGTAGGAGGCATGTGCGTGCAGCTTTAATTAAACACTTTCAGCTAAAGATATGCTAGTCAGTAAATGATGGTCTAGGTTTATCATCAAGCTCGCCGCTCTTTTTTCATTTGAACTGAATGAGTGAATGAGGTCTAGATCTAGATCTCTCCATTCTACATCTGATTCAAATACACTCTCCAAAAGAAAACAAAAAGAGAGAAAAATACAAACTTTCTGTCAAAAAGACACACACACACACACACACACACAATGCAAGGAACAGAAAATAAAATACATGTATATACATTTATAGATGTAGACGCGCTGAAGTGGAGATGAACCCACCACTCTCAGTTGATGATGTCCGCAAAATATTTCCAGCGAAAGCATCTCCTCCAATTAATCCCTCAAAATTGTACATATCAATAAAACTACAAAATCTATGTCAAATACACATGAGACATATTAATTTTTATTATAAAAAGAATATTTTAAAAAAAAAAAAAGTATGGCACGGCTGATATTCGAACCTGGGTTGATAGAGTATCTGTCTGGTTACTTGTCCATTCGGCCACAGATGACTGGTGAAATGAACATTATAGTATTATTGTCCTAGTATATGTATTATTGTCCAAATATGACAGTTGACAGGGGTTGTCAGTAATATTATTTTCTGTCCGTTATTTTTCGTTGTCTCTCACCAGTCATCCAACTTTTAGTCAGAATTGCATCAATATTGGGACACTGTGGAGTTCTAAAAAGCAAAATATCAAAATTGCTCTCAGAAATGGGTATAAAAATCAATGCCAAAAACAAAATCAGGGATTTGGGGCTAAAGAACTCGATCGGGGATTATAGGCTACTATAGACACTTCTTTTTTTTTAATAACTATTATTTTCTGATTTTTCATACATGTATAAACTTATCATATATTATAATGAACAAATGTAAGCTTTAAATTGATTACTACAAGTTGATTCAAAGGTCGGAGAGGGGAAATGACAGTAAGTCCGAATAGACCTGAGGGCTAGCTGGACTTAGCCAACCTCAAAATTTTCACTTGCTCAAATATTAACCAACTTTGAAAAGCATTGTAAGGTTAATTTATTGCTCAGTCAACTTTTGCATTAGTGAGCTATTTAATTTTATGTCTTTTGAGTAAGGTGCAACAGGAAAAAATCAGATTTTGTCATTTACTTTTGAAACGGTTGAGAAAATAACATTACTTGACTTAACATACAATCCAAGTTGGCCAGTGTTTCCGTTGCAACCATGCATTTTCTAGAATGTTTTCTTATGTGAATCATCATTTCTTACTTTGTATGATGTTATAAACACATGTAGTGAACCAGAATTTAAAACGAGATTTTGTACTTTCAAGTCCCTGATGGAGACAAGTTGTTTTATGGATGATATAGAGGAGGGCTAATTCTATTCCAAAACAAATGGATTACCGTTGATCAACATTCAGGAATGCTTGTTGAGAGATATCAGAATTTACACTCATGAAGTATCTAATTGGCTCCATCGTAGAACCAAACAAAATTGAAGTAGGCTGTTTCTGCATTTGTGTACTATATTGAAGAGAAAAATCAAAGGGATTTATCCTGTGGATTTTGTTTTTATGAATTTTTAAAAAAATGTCATTGTTACCATATACATATATACTTTTTGGAAAATTTTGATCTTTTTCACCTCAAATTACAAGTCAAGATTTTTTTCGTAAGCAAAATGCAAATTATATGTATGGGAAGTGTATGTAAAACTGAAATTATCTGCCATATTGTTATTACAGTAGGTATATAAACATACCAGGTATATGGCATTAAATAGAATCATGTGCCACATTACATGTATTTCAAATGTGGTGAAATTTCTGCTGGATGTGCAGGTGGCATGACAATCGCTGACCTGGCTCAGGACACTGTTAAGAGGCAATGAATTAAGTGCATTGCGCTGTAGTCTGTAGACACCATGGGAAAGACTAAGGGTTGACCATTTTCCTCTGCTATATGCATAGAGAATGATGACTTTGCAAATTTTCTTGAAATCAGATGCTAGGAACATACAAATTTTTGTGAAATAGAAAAGACTACTGCTTTTTTTTTTTACATATATTTCCAGTTCCAGGGTGAAGTTGCCTCTTTATGTAGTATCATTTCATTCAGTGACATTAGGGAGATAGTGTAGCCTATATGTCTGATTGCATGCAGAACTTGAGGATCCTCCTGGTTTTTTGCATTTATCTTACAAACAGCTGAATACATGTATTTAGATTCCCCAGTTTACTGTTGTAATTTTTTTTTTTTTTTTTTTACAGCATATTATTACATACAGGAAGTATTTCAAAATCCAAATTGTCATGTTTAAATTTGTTAGATGCCTTGTATTTCAGTTACGGTAGGCTATTAGTAATTTTTTATAATTTTCATGAAACTTCATGTTTGCATATTATTTTAGATTTTAAGATATAACTGCATGCACTTCTTTTTGTGTCATCTCTTTTTATGCAGAACAACAGAAGTAGATCAGGCACTCCTGTGAAGAGGGGGAGAGATGAAAGAGACCGGCCCAATAATTATTCAACAAAATACCACCAAAAATCAGAAGCATCATCAAGGCAAGAAAAATATGGAAATGACAAGAAGAATGAAAATAGTAACCACAGAAGACAGAATCATGACAGAGATGACAGGACATCAAACAGGAAAAGATTCCTGGACAGGCAAGGTGAAAAAGACTACAGAAGAGAGAGGAACATCAACATGGAAAACGAAAGATTGAATAGCCGGGGCCAAGAAAGTAAGAGAGAAAGATATAAAGAAGGCAGAGAGAGATCTGACAGTGGAAATGATGTGAGTGATAGTAGTGATGGAAGAAAAAGGTCACAAAAGTATAGGCATGATACCAACAGTGAGGGTGATGATAATCAGAAGTATAAAAAAGCAAAAAAGAAGAAGAAGAAGCACAGCAAGGAAAAAAGACACAGTTCAACTGATTCTCAAGAGAGAATGAAGCCTATTGATGTGAGGTCTAAGCAGAAATATCAAGAGACAGACTCAAGGCCATTGAGTAAAAAATCTAAAAGAAAACATAAGTCGATGAGGCAGCATTACAGTTCAGAAAGTAACTAATTTATTCTCATATAATCATGATACAAATGTTGGGTCTGACAAGCTGATGTTTATATGTTTACAAAATAAATGTCATTTATGCACACTTTCAATAGTCTTTTAAATCATTTTCCAATTATGTAAAAATGTACATCATGGCCAGTAGCAAAATGCTTTAGTCAATTGTGAATGACAAATTCTAACTCCAACTTCGAGTATATGCACAGATTGTCATTGCATATACTGGTCCCACAGAGAATTGCATTTCAAAATGACAAAAACTGCATCTGAAATACTAAAATTTGCATGCAAATATCCCCCAAAATTGCAAGTGAAATAAGATGAAAAAAATCTCTTGCGGACCACACTTTTCGCAGAATTAGTTGAGAAGAAGATAAGATAAGTTGATTTTTATTGTAAAGTTTGATTACACTAATTACAGTTTGATGTAAACAATTTCAATTACAAGAGTATCCTTGAAAGAATCATCAAACATCTGAGATTTGATGTTTCATTCCTTCTTCTTTCTGTTCATAAGCCTCACCGTACCGGTATCCATGCTGTTTAATAATTAATACAGTACAATCCTCTTAATTCGAAGTGGAAGGGAAAAAGGATTAAAACTTTGAATTAAGGAAGTTCGAATTACATTATGGTCAAGGGAAATAACTGCAACTATTACATGGTTACTTCACTTGAGTTAAAACAACTAAACTTTAGGCTTGCCCTCAATTTTAGCTAGATCTAGGTCATTTAGTTTGTGTTTCTGGTCAGCAACTTCACTTTCATCTCTATAGTGAGAGAGTTTCTCTTCAACGGGTTGGGATTTGATATTTAAAGGAATATGTAGATTTAGCTTGTTGGTCGGTACGATCGCACCGTTTCAATGAGAATTGACAGCCACTGGTGTGTTTCACTAGCCTCGAGCTAGATCTAGTCGAAGACAGCAACAATGGGTTGAGAAAGAGGGAGTGCGTGTATTACATGTACCGAAACCAACCACCTCACTGTCAGGTGTGGTTGACCCATGGAGCTATTATTAGGCTTACCCATTGTTCGGTCATGCTGTTCATTCATGGTTGTTTTGAAAGCGATGGTCAGTTGCCAGTCTCTGGAGGTGGAGTTTGCTTTCGTGGGTCGGTCATACTAGGCCTATGTCTAGTCACTAGTCAGTCTTTGTTCTTCGCATCATGTACCATGTGGTGGGATGATGTCATGTATCGATTGATAGCGCATCATTCTTTGTTGAAACAGTGGTAGATCATGGATGAAAGTTCGCAAAGAGCAATTGGCCTGAAACCTGACCGTCCCAACCCCAAAAGTCTGCAAGCATGCTAGGCCTATGACATCTAGGCTAAGCAGTGAGGCTGATGTTTGCAAGTAAGGCACAGGAGCCTGGCCTAGGCCTAACCAGTATTGACAGTGCAGCTGAAGCACCTTTCCCCCAGTATAATAACAGGCCTATTAACTATTATAATAAAGTGCATGCTAGACCGGCGGCCGGCACATATTTTTCAATTGGTCGGCTGTATCCGGCGAACTTTCTTCACCCATGTGGTAGGTCTAGATGTCAACATGTGTTTTGGGGAACACTGGGGTGGTGCAGAGTGGGTGGGTGAAACAACACAGACCATTGAAAAGTAAATTTCGGATTTTCACGATAGTGCTGTGAAAACTTGGAATTCCCATATCCAAATTATGAGGAGTGGGGGAGACTAAGTTCGAATATGTATGAAGAGTATTTTTACTAAAGACAAAGAAGGGGAAAAAACCCCTTAGCTTCCAGGAATATTCGAATTAAGCAGAACTTTGATTTAGAAGAGTTCGAATTATTTGGATTCCACTGTAACAAAAATGATATTTTGTGGTGAAAAATGATATGTGGTGTTGGTGGCCTAGCGGTTGGGCTGTCGGACTCGGGATCTAAAGTCTCGGGTTCGAATCCTGATTGGTCCTGACATTCTGTCCTTCGGAAAGACAATTTACACAAATTTCCTGACTCGACCCAGGTTTAAATGGGTACCCGACTATAGACAGTGATTGATATTGTTAGATTGATAAGGATTTGAGCGCCTAACAGGCAGCCGCCTTGTATGCTTCCCAGGAAGCTGAGAACGTTCATGAGTGTCTTCTTTAGTTCTGTCGGGGTACTAATAGATTGTAAAGCGCTTAGAGCCTGTACTTGCAGGGATAAGCGCTATATAAATGCTCCCTATTATTATTATAATTATATTGCCAGTCATAGATCACTTGGGAGATTTGGGAAGGGACACGTGATCACTAGAGGATTGATCGTGTACTCTTCATTGGATAGATTTGCCGTTTTTCTCCTCAATTATACAGGGAAAAGGCAAAAATTGCAAAAAAAAATCGCGGTGAGGTACAAAATTGTGGCTGCAAAGCGGCTTGGGGCAGAAATCGCAGCTGCAACGCATTGGCAACCGATGCAATTTTCTGGGGGGCCAGCATATATATGCATCATAATTTGAAGAAAACAGTGACCAAAATAAATGTTTGACCAAAGAAATATTACGTTTCTCAAATCAAGATTGTAAATTTAGTCCTCACTGAAATACATGTATAATTTTATACAAACAAAAATTTTCTCTTCTGGATTGAAACAGCATCTATATAAAGTCATAACATAAATCACCGGACATACTAATTCAACTGTGGCTTTTGTCCTTTAATAACTTGCATAAAATACTCAGATAGGTTAGAGAAATTTGTATATTATAAAAGCACAGATCCATCAAGAGCCAGGAAAAACATTCTAGATATTCCTATTCAGCATTGCTCTTCATTGGTATCCATATTGGAAGCAGTGACTAAAATCATCAGTAAAGCTATGAATAAGAACATACACATCAATGCCTGAAAATTACTGTACTTATCTACACTTATGTACACATTTTTATAATTTGCTGCCTTGAGAACCATGAATGGTGCATATTTCCTGGAAATCGCCATACACATGGTAGTACATGTACATGTATTTATCTAAATTAAAAATGCACAAAATGTCACTACCTGCTGATATACAACATGTATAAACTGTTGAGAGAATGCTGGATACCAACAAGGACATTTCAAAATAGAGTGAGCCTAAATGACTTTTTTTTTTCTGGGGGGCAGAGAGAAGTTGGGGGGGGGGATCTTTTATTTCTGATCTCTGATTCCATTCATCTCCTTTTTGCTAATTTGTCTACAAGTCTGCATTCTTGGTTAATTTGCCTTTTGGCACTTATCAACTCCTACTGTGGCACAACAGAATATGTGTGCCCTAAGCACAGCCTGGGCCAGTGAGATGTAATAACTATGCCACATCCAAAGCCTCATAAAGCTCTGTAGAATGTGACAAGTGGGAGATGTTTATATCCGCACTCACAAACAGCTCTTATCCCAGACTATATAACCAGTTCAGTCAAACTCCATGCCAGAGGTAAAGTGGTTCTCAACCATCACTTCACTTGACAACAAAAGCACATCTATATGCTAAAATAACATAAGTATAACGGTGTGTTCACACCAGAAGAGTTGTTCCACTGACATTACATTGCTGTAACGACATAAGAACGAGTAGTGTGTCCATACACACACAAAAAAAAAAAAAAATCTGTCGTCATCAGATCTATATAAAAAGTCAATAGGCCTATATTATATAAGCATTCAAAAGTACTAAACGTGCGATTACAGGTACAGGTCATCCGATTAAGTGGATTTTAAACTGATGATGATAATTATGACGATTAAGTAACTGTTGCAGAGATTATGAAAGAAGAAAAAAAAATGGGGAGGTGGAGGAAAAGAAGGAGGGGGATAATATAAATTAATATTACAGATCTAGATCTAGTTGCCATCACAGTGATGATGAAAGATGAAAAAAGAATGATCCATGATAAGGATAAAACTGAGGAACCAATGATGAGGATGAGGTTGTTCATGTAGCAATTTTTCTTACAAAATGTTATTCTTGTACACATTTTTTTTTCAGTATATTGAAGCTTTAATTAAAGATACACATTTATCTATTACTGTGTTGAAAATAATAAATTATCGTGTTAATGTAAAATTGAAAATCCTACCTTCAATGTTTGTCTCCTCGCTTATCTCCCTCCTCCAAGCTTGCACAGCACATTACATGTATGCATAATCTTTACTTGTTTTATCATAAAGACTTGTCTTTTGGAGACCTTACTGATTCAAGCTTCGCACTCAGCAGTATCCATTATCGCTGTACCCTTTTGTCTCAAATTATTGAAAACTACACACTTAGATCTAGATGTAGACCTATCTCATTCTTTCCCCAATTTTCCTACATACTTCACGGTGAATTGTGCATAAGTTTGCAGTATCTTGATCCATTTAAATTTAAGAAAAAATATTATTTTCTTTATATTATTGACGGAAAGCAAATTCTGCTCGAACATCGCCTTAATTTTTGGGCACTGATTCCAATCTGTAAACAGATTCTGCCTACAACCCTTCCCTGACTCGGTATGGTCGGTTGAAATTTTGCCCAGTCCAGCCGTCCAGATCGGATATGCCATTGACATACCCCGAGATGAAGCGTTTCGCTGAATCATGGGCCGACGGTGAAATTTTATTGCAGCGATAGTGGTGAAAAGTAGTGAGAATGACTTAACTTGCAACCGCGTTTCAAGCTCGGCCAGCTTGCCGACTAGCAGCGGCGGCCTCACCAAGCCCGGGCCCATCCCAGTCCCGCTTCGTACCCCGGCCCGACTAACCCAGCCCTCAGAGCCAATCCTTTTCCCGAAGTTACGGATTGAATTTGCCGACTGCCCTTACCTTAAAAGTCATTCACCTGACAAATTTGGTGTGAATAACCATTGATAATAAAGAGAGATTTTACACATTCTGTCGTTAGAGCGATGTCGGTAGAACAATTCTTCTGATGTGAATGCGCAGTAACACAGAGAGTCTTGTTTACTACACATGCATACAACTGTAGTACAACATGATTTCCCTTTGTATTTCCAGACAGGCACACAGCTTGACTGTTTTTGTTGCTTGGGGCAAATCACTTGTGTACACAGTAGCATTCCTTGGTTTTGAAATATAATATCCAGATGATATCTTTGACAAGAGACACGAACAGAAAGAAGAAAAATCTCTTGACACAATGGCTGAGTCAGTGAATGTCTTCAGCTTGAAAGATTGTCAGTGCTGGTATAAATACAGCTCAACATCAAACAGTATCAAACTATAACATCTGCAAAATGAATGCTAACAAATTATAAAATCAAGTCACATGGATATACAAGTACATTGTATGTCAGCAGATTTCTGATTATATGGCCTATGGAGTTTTACACTATTTTATGTGAGGCCACTGGCATTTAAAAAAAAACAAAACTTTTTCTAAAACACATATCTATCTTACTTACAAGATTTTTTTCATTGCAAGTCTTCATCAAATCACAGACACGGACAACTAACATGAAGCAAAACTACATGTATTTCTGATAATGAGTACAACAAAACCATACTCAACACATGTCAAACTGTACATTATACTGGAAAAGCAGTTGCATAAATGTTCATTATACATGTACTACATCAAATGTAATTTAGAGTATAGTGGAATCCATGAGAAGTCAACTCACTTAAAGTAAACTCACGGCTAAAGTCAACCTGTACTGATGGTCCCGTATTTTTCCCTTTATGTTTCATTATTCTTATTTCTGACAATGTCAACATCTCCAGAAGTGACACCGTTTAGTCAACTTCAAATGACCCACGCTGGCCAACTGACAGCCATAAATTGTGAAGACAGAAAAAAAGTCAGATAGGAAGAGATAGACATGCTTTGTTTCGACACATTGTAGCCTATGGAGTGGGCCTATCGTGACGATGCTCGACTCTCTTCATCTGTCTCGCGCTGGTGGGGATACACACACACACACCCACACAGCAGTTCCACACTTGGCTATCGCCTTCCTCTTGATACACACACGCTACTCTGAGTGGCACACAGTTCCACGCTTGGCCCTCTTTACTTGCCTCACGTTAAGCGAAAAATACTAAAAGTACCTACCCACACTTGGCTCTCTTTGCCCCCTTTGTTGACACACATGCACACAAAGACAGGCGTTGCACCCGATTTCAGTCACATATTGGATCATATTCATTCCTGCATTCTGCGCTCGCTATGAGTAGTCAACTTATTCTATAAATAACTTTCATCCTCAACTCCATGACCTGAATGTCTGAAAAAAAGTACAGTCTCAATCTGGGTACAAAGCTGAAACTTCTTAAAGATGTTGACTCAAGGCAAAATACTATGACTTCTAGCTTAGACTTAAGAGGGGGAGTTCAGAGGAGTTAGTCAGGGCATAGACCTAGCCCAACAAATACACAACACGCATTTTGACCCCCCGTGCCTAGAAGAGATTGTGTCCCCTGAAAACAATGTCAACCTCGCTTACAATCAACACTTTATCTTGGTCCTGAAAGGTTGCCTTTAGTGGATTCCACTGTACCTTATTCTGTATGTTTATATTATATACCTTCAGATACAGTGGTTTTGTGAGTGTTTGTTGTTTGTGTTGAGGTTTAACAACACATCAGCACAATCACAACCATATTGTGCCAAAACACAGTAATATGTGTTTACACATCAAAAAGAAGGGATACAAGAGAGCGGGACAGAAGAGAGGAGCAAGGAGATAAAAAAGAGATGTCACACCCCTGGAAGGTCGATGGCATTCCAGTGGAGACATCATTTTCTTTTCCAAGCCCATAACTTGCCCCCCCCCCCCCCCCTCCCCCGTCAACTTGTACGCACACTGTATTTCTGTTTGGCTGAAGTGAAGGGTTGTTTGGGTGGGTGTTTACGTGAACAATGTTATTTATGAAACATTTGTCATGGCAAGTAGACAAAAAAATAAAGATCATAAACAACACATAAAAAAAGAACAACATAAAACATTACATGTGCATTCAAACAAAAAAAAGAAGCATGTGAATCTCAGTAAAACTAAATTTCAAAACAATGTATATATCTTATAAAAATACAAAGAATAAAGCACTCTTATTCTTTATCCACACTGTAACAAGAGAGACAGGAAGGTGGTTATGATAAATATGATGAAATAATGTGTGCATATACATGTATAAAGAGTTACCTCATGCTGAAATACAAATTCATCCAGCGAATAAGTCCATTGATGGTTTTTTTATTTTAACTGTTGCAAAAAAAAAAAAAAATCATGGAACTCAATATTTATATCAAGGGTTATCAAAATACAGCATGCCAATTGTCAAAATACTACCATAACAATCATCATGAATTCCTGAAAAGATCTCTTTGTCATACAGATGTTAGGACTCCACTGTTTGCATTTTCCAGTCTCAGTCGAACGCACTGGTATCTGATACTGCCTCATGTCACGAGTACAAAGTTCAATCACACCCACTTGGGACTTTTCTGATTTTTTTTTTTTGGTCATAATTTTCTTCATCAGAGGCCTGCCATATAATACTGCATTGCACTCAAAAGGAATTCAGCAGAATACATCTATTGTGTATTTTCTTACTCTGTTGAGTTACTGACACTAATAATAATATCAGTGGGACTATCAATCATATCCCTCCCCCATTTCCCGATCACCGCAAACTTTCAAAAGAAAGAGAAAGAAGAGAACGTCATGCAACTACATATACTGTATTTCAATTAAAGGGGGATGCCAGTCTGAAAACGAGGTTTTGGGATCAAAATTTCAAAAACGGATTTTTTGCTATCTTTCAACATTGACCTCTTCAAATAATAATTTAAGAAAAATAACGGCTGGGGCTAGAAACAAAAGCTTTACAAACCAAAATGGCACCAACACCGCACCACTAAAGGGACTGTACAGAGAGATTATAAAAAGTCAGTTGCAATTTTCTCAAAATGTATGCTTTCTTCTCACTTCCCCCTTAGGCTTTTTCATTCCTGAACCAATTGACTTCAAACTCTGAATAATATATTTTCGAGATAGCATGCATATGTTTCAATAATAATTAATATGCACCCCTTTTCCTGAACTGTATTCACATTTTTGAAAGGAAAATTGGATATCTGTAGGAAAATTAAGAAATATACACAGCTGTCGACACTCATTTAAAAAGTTTATGACAGTATGACATATAAACAAAAAACAAATGCATGATGCTTTTAAGTAGGGCTACTTTAATAATGTGCAAAATTTCAAACAATTATGTCAAACACTCTAGGTGCCTTAGGCTTTTGGAAATAGCTAATTTTCAAGACACAAAATTCATTGTCATGGCAACTGGACACAACCCCAAAAAAATTTCTAAGTTTTTCCTCTAATTTGATCACCGAAGCATAAAAAGTCAGCTAAAAACTATTCACATGCTAACTCTCTTCACAACCTCTCCCTTTCTTCCCCCAAAGAGGAAATGGCAGGAATCTCTATTTCCAATCCACCTCAGCAGAAAAAAGATAAAACAAAACATGCTAGACCGGGTATATAAGTAAGGAGTTCCAGGTTGGTATGACACCATGACGATAGACAGAGGCAATCACACATTTGTATTAAGCTGTACTACAATTGGGGTCAGAGCTCTCAAGCTGACAGTGTACCTGGTAGGCCCTGCCTGCCATTGGAGGCAACATGGCCCAGTGCTAAGTAGGTCAGTATCTAATGCTACTAATTTCCTCTGATCAGAGCCAAATTATGCTACTACATGTACTAAAAAACAAAACAGTCAACTATCAGTCCATTTTTTATTAGTTATGAATATAAGGCCAGCATAAGCATTTTAATTTATCCCATATGCCATAACATCCTCAGCTGATGCAAAATCTACCGTTTTCATGGAGTAAGCTGTACATCAGAGGGACATCTGGGATTTGTGATGAACATGATACGTCAGATGTCGTGAGGGCATTAAAAATTTGATAGTAATGATGATATTGGTTCCTGAAAATAACACAAACATCGCATATTTAAATTAGATCTAGAACCAGAATGATCTGTTACCTGTTGTTTTTTTTGAATCAAACTAGCCATATAGTGTAATAAACATTACACTTAAAAAATATGTAGTCAAGGATTAAGAGACAACCGATTATTTTTCATAAGAACTTGTTTAAAGTAAAGAGTGTTACTTAGGGATCACTTAGCATTCCTTCCTGGACTTCAGAACAGCTGATCCAGTAGCAAATGTTGATGTGATCAAATGGCTTCTGTGACAAATGTTTCTTCACAAGAAATTTAAAAAATTACTACAAATCTACAAACTTGCCTAAAACTGCACAATTTTTTCCACCTCCCTAGTTTCTTAAAAAGTTAAATTAAAATACTCTAAGGCATTTTTCATCAAAATCCTTTTTGCTAAAATAAAAAAATAATCTTTCATCGATTATTTTATCTAGATGACGACTTTTCACCTTTACAAGAGGTTTTGTGGTTCCACATCGCTTCTACCCTGTGAAAGTGTGATAGGTTTTCCCAGCACCCTACACAAATTTAACGTCAATTCAAGCTATATCAATAGGTCTTGAAATGGAACAGCATCTATTTATAAGATAAAAAACATCCTCATGGATACATGTAAAGGAATCATGATTACTGAGATTTGTAAAATATACTGTACATAAAATTTAAAAAACCACACATCACATTTTCACATCACCGACCCACATATTAATTTCCACATAAACACATTATGCATGCAAACTACAGATATGTGAGCACTGGTTCTCACTCTTCGTAGTCCCCAGCTGAACAGTAACAACATCAGAACAAGCTATCACACTTGAGCAGAGTCTGATCAAATTGATCAGGTCAGTATAACATGCAATCATCCCCTCTTAGTATTACTTTAAAAGTATTGAAGTCATTTTTTTTTATTAGTTTTTTTTTTTTTTCTTCATGCAATGCAGTCCACGAGAAGTCAATTTGCTTAAAAGTGAATTCTCAGTTAAAGTTGACCTTTTTCGGGGGTTGGTGGGATCCCATTTTATTCCCCTTTATATTTCATTGATTTTGTTTCTGATAATGTGGGTGTTTCAATTCGCTTAAAGACAACTCCTTATGACCACTTCTGGCCGACTGACAGCCATGAAAAGTGACAACAAAGAACAAAAAAGAGTGACACCTTGTTATGACACATTATACCCTGGGGCCATTGTGATGCCCCAGTTCTCTTTACCTGTCATGGATGAGACAGGATATGCAAACACACGCCCACACAACAGTCATGCACTCGGTTCTCCTTGTCTGTCTCACGTTCACGTACCCAGGGATACAACTGACCACTGTGATACATACACGCATAACTCAAGAGTGGCACAAAGTCCTACACTAGACTCCCATCCCTCGTCTCCCATTGGTAAGGATACACAAAACACATAAGGGCACACACCAACACACACAGTGCAGATCCGGGACAGTGTGCAGCCCTAACACACATATGGACAATTTAGAAACTAAAAAAATAAAGAGGAAAAAGATCTTTGGGGGGGGGGGGGGAAGGAGAGGGGGATAAGGGGCATAACCCAATAAATGTAAATATACAACTTATACATGTATTTTGACCCTCTAGAACCCACCAGAGATTGTGTTCCCTGAAAACAGATAAGATCTACCTTGCTTAAAGTCAATGCTTTTTTGCGGTCCGAAAGGCTGACTTTATAGGAACTGCACTGTATAACCTCAGCATGTTTTTTTCCATATCTGACATGGATCCCCCAAGCTTATTGAAGTTGAGATATAAGGAATCTATCTTAGCAGGCACAATCATTTCATAATATGGTGGTCCCATAACTTTGCTAATTTTTATTTTGCCCAGGAGAATTGGGAATATGATTTAGCTTTACATCATTTTTTATCAGAATGACAACTGAAACCACAATCACCTGCATAGCCATACAGTCTACACTTCTCACAGGTAAGAACTTGAGTCTTGTATTCCACCAACCACTTCAATTCATCTATGAATAAGAGCTTCATCATGAGAGACTTCACTCTTGATCATATCAATTACTGTCTACATACCACAAAAAAGCAACCATGAACATCATGGTAATAGTGTAATTTTGTAATGGGACATTCAGAATAAAGTATCATTTGATTTGTGATGAAGCTCAGACTATTTAAGAAAATTCAGTGACAAATGCTGAATATGAAATCTGATGCATTGCTTTTCAAACCTGATTTGCTAATGGCTGGCAGTTTCTGTTTCCACTTTCATTCTGGCTAACTCAGGATCTACTTGATAACGTGGATATTTTCTTGCCTGCTCCTCCTCGCCTGATCTCTCCACGTCCATAGGGGTAAGATATCTCTTGCCTGGGTCTCGCACAACTACTGAATACTGTGGGGCTTGTGGCCCTTGGCCAGCGTGGGTGTACACTCCCTGCGTTTCCTCTTTCACTACAGCATGTGTCTGCGTAGTGTATAGTGTATACTCATAATCATGGTCTGGTATTTTGACTGATTTGCATTTATGTCACGTTCTTCCATGCACTGATTTTTTCTTCCAAAGCATTCAACAAAGCAAAGCATCTGTCTGTTTACTAAATAATCGACTCAAATTAATCTTCCCCATCTCTTTGTGAGAATTTTTGCAATCACTACAAAAGAGTAGATTTATATTACACTATTAATTTTTATGGACACGTAGAGAGTAAAGCAACTTGTCAAATTCAAACATCTGCATGTTCATGAAATGTTTTCCAGTTTTGTTTTTTAATTTTTAAACTTTACAATAAACAGATTAGAAAATATTTCTTCTAGCTTTGACAAACTTTCCCTAATCAAAAGCCCCTCATGATGAATCTCAATATTTTCCTCCGATACATTATAATTTTTAAACTATGAAATGAAAGTTGTGAGCTCTGATTTTTCATTTGTGAGGACAACAGTTGGATATACAGATCACAAAGATTATTGCCTCATATTACCCAATATAATTTGATATTTTATTCCAAGTAATTGCACATGACATGGCCTGATAAATTTTTTATATTTTTCTTACCATACATTTTGCAATAAATCGCTTGGTCATCTGCATTATGATGGCATTCAAGATTACACAGTCAATTAATCTTAGTGATAGTCACATTTAAAAATTAAGCTTTGCCAGTTATGGTACTTTTATTTATCCTTTCAGCTCCCTGCAGAAAGCTATCTTGCACTTTTTTGCCAATATATGTTTTTTTTATTCTGGACACGATTTTGATACTCTCACTAAAATTTCAATGAAGTATAAAAAGGCATACATAAAAAGTTAGGTGTAATACAAAAATGAAAGAAAGACATCTAACATTGTATGCAATACCTCACTGAAAGAAAAAGCACATACATGACAAAAAGAAAGTGGTAAATATTGTTTAAAATTTGTGGACCAAAAATTCATGCTCCTTCCCAGCACTTGTAGCTACTGCAGTGTATGAAACACACAAAAATTCATCTCCTTGATAGTAATAAATTCAATGATAAGTTTGTGTGTTTCACATTCATAATGAGTGATGGAAACTGGAATAAACTGGAAATAGATGTAGAGCTAACGTAAGACTTCTATGATAAGTTGATTCAAAAACTTCTGAAACACAGAGCAAATAAGACACTCTTCTTGCCAAGCAACCATGTTAAATTTCCATTAATCAAAGGTCAAAATATTGTCACATTTCTGCTAGTCATCACCGGGCCAATGTCAAGGCAATATAGTGGTTTGCTGTAGCCTCTTGGTTCACCAGGTAAATGATTTAAATGCTACTTCATACCTGGATTCCTCCAACAGAAGATGCTGAACTCTGTCGCCTGAAATCCACAGTTCCTGCACTCCCCAAAGAATTGTGGGCTGGAGAATTCACTGAACCCTGCTCGGTGTATTCGTGCTGCCGTTTCACATCTGTTGACTGAAGTTTAGCAATAGCATTGTTGGTCTTCTGAAGCTGCAAACAGAATGTGAAAAGACAACTAAAATGATTATGATATGTCACCATATGATATGAGTGCAGATACTGTCAAAGCAAACAGTAATAATGTAATAATAATACAGGGCATTTATATAGTGCCCTCCCCCCTGGAGGGATCGAAGCACTTTACAGAACCAAAGTGTTTTACAGCCACACACACAGCGTATGCCTGATGCAAACAGGAGCAACAGCATAATAATTAATTATAACATCACATAGGCTTACAAAAATGATCAAAGATATGCATAATGCATACATAAGTTTGTAAACATGACTGACAACCATCTCGAGGGAAAAGCTGGAAAACGCTCAGACATGATTGTCAACAAGTATGTTTTTAGCTGTTGTTGAAATGATTTTAGGCTTGAAGAGATATGAATGCCTGCAGGTAATGCATTCCAGATCAAATGTCCTGCATATGTAGGCTACATGCTTTATCTCCACATTTTTCCATATGGGAATGAGGATTAGAAAGGTGGCTAAGGTTCTCAGATCTCAAATTTCTAGAGCCATGATAAGGGCATAACAAATCTGCTACACAAGCTGGCACAGTAGACGTCTGAGTGCAAAAACAGAAAGTTGCCATTTTATATTCAATCCTGGCTTTTACACAGGTAACCAATGTAGTGATCTGAGTAAAGGAATGCTATAATGGTATCTCGGGGTTCTAAGGCTAAGCAAGCTCCACTGTTGTGCACCCTTTGAAGCTTAACAAGCTTATCCTTCTGCAGTCCTGTCAGAAGAGAGTTGACAGTATTCTAAATGCAACAGCACAAAGGTGGAGAGAACTGTTTCATAGCAGTATAATTCAGGTATGGCGCTAGATGACCTGTTCTTCTCAGTTCAGCATAGCATGTTCTAAACAAGACAGTTTTTACCAACTATTTTTCCTTCACAATATAACTGTTATGTAATGAAAAGCTAATGAGAGAGTGTTACTAAATAAATCATGATCAACAAATTCATATGATTTAAGGGATATACCTCTGCATCAATGCGAGCAAATTGCCAGAACCATTTAGCATTATATAGGAACTGGCGCTGATCAAATCTATTGTCATCAGGACTGTAGGACTCGCAGTGATAAGACGGGGTCAAAACAGTCATTTTGTGCCTGTTCACAGCATATGACCTGAAGAAATGTTTCACTTTGTCTGCTATCTGTAGACAACATTGCAATTAAATTTCAGTGTGAATCACATAGGTTTCCATGCCTCACAATTCCACATAATGTAAAAACTATGTTTCGAACGTTTAATATTTTACACTAAACTGCGATTTCACTTCAATTCAAGATTCATAAAGTTTCAGTTCTATATTCATAAAAAGTAACATTTTCATTACTTCAAAAAAGACTAAAATGGTGCGTGCTGTTTTTCTTTTTCTTGTTTTCCACAGGCACAACTGCCAAACAATGCATGATTTGTACTATATATGCAAATTATCACATAAACAGAAGTTTTATCTTTCAGGCTTTGATTTAGTTTGAAAATGACAATAAGATTTTATTAAGCTCAATGAAGTGTTTGTTTTCTGAACTGAGCCACAAAATGCTACTTTCTTTTAGCATAAACAAACTGACTCCAAACAGCCAACTGAGATATGAACATGTAGTTAGCCATAGTTACAAGAATATCAAACAGGCATTGGATTGACCCATTAAATTAGAGTGATTGTGCTTTTTTACTAGAGAGTAATAGTGCTTTTTTTTTTTTTTTTTTTTTAAAGAAATTGATATGGGCCAGATTGCTTGATCTTTCTTTTTTACAATTTCTTATTTTTTGTTCAATTCCCTTATCTGACATACAGTAGATTCTGATTTCTTCCAAATACATTACAACTCCACAAACCATATAATATCAGGACTATAAAAAGTCATGAGAAGTCTCAATCACGGGGTATGTCAAACTCAAAATAGATGAAATATTTATGTCAATGAGCATTTGGAAAAGAAGAGGCCGAGTCTTAACACAATTTCATAAAAGTTATTTGAAAAAAAAGACAATCGATATGTAAACTTAATTTTCTTCTTAACTAAATTAGTTCTATATGCTTCCCAGAGCCTGACACATGTTGCACAACATTATTGTTCAAGGAGAATATCTTAACTTTTCAATAAAGCATAACAATATGAAATGCGACACAATGAAATCATCAAATTTTGAGCATATGGAGTTATTGGTACCAAAGTTAAGCTTATCCATTTTCCTTTCTGTGTGTTAAAAAATGTTTGTTCTACCTTAAGCAGAAGTCGAGCTATTGGCAATTAAAGACGATGGGAGTGGCCTGTTGCTGCAGCTGAATTTAGTGAGAAAATGATCGATCACTTTTGTAAATCCTTATTAATCTTTGTTAATGCCGCTAAACTGCAATTTTGGGGCCTTTACTCAATCTATTTCAGCAAATATAACACCGAAATGCATTGTTAGATTGATATTGAAGAGTTTTGTGAAGAAAAAAAATTACGTTAAAAATTTGTTCACTGTTGAAAAACGTGATTTCTCTGGTCACCTCAGTTTGACATGCGCCTGATTTCATCGTGTCGCATCTCATATGATATATTCCAAGCAGTCCAATTTTTTAGTGCAGCTGATGACAAATTCAGAGCAGTCCTTCAATACCCTGTGCTAAATTTTGTCTTACTAAAGTCACCAGAAACAACACAACAGTGAACGCACTAGGACAAACCTGTTCAGGCGGACACTCTTCACTGCAAATGTGTAGAAGTTTACAAAACATACTGTAAGGCCCACAGCAATTCTGCTTTCTCAGCTTGCCATACACTGACAGTTCATCATAAGTCATGCCCATATCTTCCTATGGGGAAAAATAACATGTTTTAAAAGCCATAGATATAGGTATTGAAGCCAATAAGACCTTAAGGCACAGATTTGTTGTACAAGAAAACAAAATCTACAAAACTGCATTTTAGTCCCCTCTTCTGTAAAAAGTAGATTAGCTGCATTTTGACCCAAGTTAATAAAGAACTGTTTACGGTAGTGTTTCTACATTAAAAAACAACAAAATTAAAAACTGCCAGGTTAAAATTTTGATACCAACTTAAAAAGCAAATGTTAACAAATGTTTTTCTTTTGTAATGGCATACATTTGAAAATCATTTTTGCCTATTTTGCCTAAAGAAGCCCCTACTGCAGAGGCCTCAGCAACACCTTTATTTTCTTGTTTTGCTCTTTTTGAGTCAGATCTTTCAAGAAATGAAATGTAATAGAAAGAAGAATTATCCAGTCCTAATGAGCAATTCACATTTCATGAAAATGACTACTGATGAAAAGCAGGATATATTGAAATTGAAACTTTCTATACAAATGACACAAGTGAGCTCTGCCAGACAGAAGGTATTGTAGCATATTCTCCTCCTAAGGTATTGATCAAATCAGTCAGTCCTCAGTCAACAGAATGCTGCAGTCTGATCACAACTGCTTACCTCAAGAAAGTGATATTTTTTAAAGTAGCTACATGATGCTTGGGCATCATGCAAAACAGTGATACATCAAGAGTAAGAATAGCATAAGACCTCATTAACATAATTTGGATTGCAGAAGTACAAACAGGTGCAATTTTCATGTAGTTGACAGTACAGAATGTACACTAGAGAAAGCGTTGCTCTCAACGAGCAGGAAAAACTATTCCCACTGAGGACCAAAGCAAGCTGTGGAAAGAATTCAGAACCACAGGTCAGCTTCTGGCAAGCACAATACTTGGGCAAAAGAGTGAATGTGCTGTAGAATACCTGTAAGACTGACTAACCAACTTCCAACCAGTTCAGAAATGAAACACTGATGTGTTCTATCTCCTCTCTTTTTCATCATTTATATGAATCCCATCGCTAAAGGAGCAAATCCAGGGGGCTTTAAAGGATTTTCCCTTTGATGATTGTCAAAGCATTATCTATGCAGCCAATTAATCAAAACCAACAGGAATACACAATCAAGCTGAACGAAGCAGGCGAAGAATAGGCTACCCTTGCAAAAATCAACACAATGGGACAGAAGTCACAAACATGCAAACAAACCCAAGACCAATACATTCTGAAACTGAACTTCAGCAGGTGTGTCAATTTCAGTGTCTTTGAAGCATATTTACTAATCATGGAAGATAAGATTGAGAAAA